>VANL01001531.1:0-12504 GCA_006352455.1 Brachionus sp. 'Tiscar' | reverse complement strand
TTTTAAATTAAATTCAAATCTTTTTGTTTACCTTATATTTCATATAATTTAATTTACTTTAAAATCCTCCTTATCAATATCCAAACCAAAAATGATTAAGAAAAATTCTATACTCAAATATTTAACAAATACATGGAGTTTTGTTGTTTTTTTATCAATATTCGTGGTGACTTTTTCGTTGGCAGTTTTTTTAAGATTTGAACTCACTAAATTTAAAGCAAGTATTAATTAAAAATAAAATATTAATTTTATTGTTATAAAAATAAATCGTATCTAAAGAAGATTTTTTCAAAATGAGCCCAATTAATGCAGGACAAAATAACGAAAGTTGGAAAACTGAAAATTCGGAAAAAAATTTGCTACAAATTTATGAGCGAAAAATGGTTTTAATAAATATTTATTTAGATATTTTAATAGTTTGTTTTTTAAGGATTGTTTAAATAAGTCTACAGTATTTTGTAAAAATATTTTTAAAAATGGAAAATGTGATTGTAATTCAGTTTTATTATAATTTTTCAATCAATTATCATCTTTTTAATTAAGATTTAGTCAAAAATTTTTGCGGAGACGCTTCCTGGGTTATTTATAGAGATAAATGCTATAAGATTTTTAACGAAAAAAAAACTTGGGAAGATGCTACCACATCATGTTTAAATTTAAATGCTACATTGATAGAAATTGGAAACAATTATCTGAAAAAATTTCTAAATTTTTTAGGTAAATTTGAATTTTCTCTAAACAAAATAATAAATTTTTCATAGTTTTAGACTTGAATATCACCGAAGACATTTTTTTTATATCTTTAAAACAAACTGGTCCGAAAAATAACTGGTTCTGGAGTTCTGATAAAAAAGTGAATTTTTTCCTTTCCCTAACCGGCATCATATAATTCAATTTAAATAATTCAGTCATTATTTCAGACTTCATTTTTGTCATTAGTCATTAGATTAATTTAAATAGAAAAAAGTTAGCCTATTTCGAATGGACTAAATTTAAGTAAAATCATAAATTTTTTTTAAAAATCTAATAGCAAAATCGAGTATAATTTTTAGAATAACATTAAGCAATAAGAAAAATTATAAAAAATTCGTCCCTAGGTGGATTCGAACCACCAACCTTTCGGTTAACAGCCGAACGCGCTAGCCGATTGCGCCATAGAGACTTGATATTTTGTTTTAGCAAAATTTTAACAAAAAACTTATCTTGTTTGTTAGATTTTTAATCAATTTTTAATAAAAGTTACCATACTTAATTTTCACATTGGATATCTTATTTGGATATGAAAATTTAAATAGAGATTAGACTTGAATATTTAAATAGTTCAATTGATATGACTGCTTCAGTTCCACACTGCCACAAAGCAGTAATGGGCTTAGTCATTCTTGTTAGAATGTCGCAGCAAGAACTAACTAATTATCTAACTAACTAATATAGACCTGACGACAGAGTTTTGAATAACCTTTATTTTTTTAATATTAGTTTCAGATTATGAGTTTAAACAAGGAATGGAATATTCTATAATAGATCCAATTAAAGATTTATAAAGATTTCTTAATTTGCTAAAATTTAAGACCTCGTTTTCCGTTAGACAAAATCTTAAGTTTAACCTTGAGTTACAGAGTTCTTTAATTTGTTAAACCATTGATTAATATGAGTTGAAACTCAATTTACAGTCAAATTTAATACCCAGAAATTAAATTTCTTTTTAGCTTTTAATTTTATTTCCATTTAAATTTTCAATTTAAATTCTCATATTTAGAATATTTAATTTTTCATGGATTTATAAAATTAATAAGCCGTTAACTAATTCAAATTGATAAAGATAAAATAATTTCTATTTAAAGCACTAAGATTAATGTTAATAAAAATAAGAATTTTTTATTTTTTTTATAAGAGTGAAAATTTTTCAGAAAATCGAAAATGTACTGAATTAATTGTATCTAATAACAGACAATATTTCGGAAAATTCAACGATTTTCGTTGTGATTTGTCCAAGCAAAAATTTATTTGCCAAAAAAAAATTGAAAGCTACCATGAAAAAGTGCAAGATTATCTTTATTTTAACTTATTAAAGGTAAATAACTAAATATTAGCTAATTAAAGATGACGATTTAATTTTTTCTAGCAAAGTATGAGTATACAGTTATTAAAAGAATTAGAAAAACTCACAACTGATATGACCTTTTTCTATTTAAAAAATGCACAAAACTATTTAATAACAATAATAAAAAAAATTTTAAAATTCAACGAGTCCAATTTCGAAGTGTTTAGCGTCAAATTTAATATTTTAAACAATATTTTGAATGGAGCTTCAGCTTTTTTTAAAAATGAACCTAATTTAAGTATCAGGTAAAAAAATTTATGGCAAATTGAAGCTGATGATCAAATTAGAATGATCATTCTCAAGATTAATCATTGAAAAAAGGTTATTAGATATTTTTTGTGCAAAAAATTTAATGCTACACAAAGTTTTTTAAGTATGAAATTTTCTGCAAAATATTTCTGAATGCAGAATGAAATGCTACACATGAAAACATATTCTTGCATTAAATGTTTCAATTAAAAAACTTGATCATAAAATTTTGATCAAAAACTTCAATGTGCCAATTTAATCTGAATAATTGATTTTTAATCCACTTTAAAAAGCTTAGTTTATGCTTTTGAAGAATTAGTTAAACAAATTTCAACCAAATATTCGAAATCATTTAATTATTCATGTTCAAACTTCATGATAAATATCAATGATTATCCGTTTGTAAATCGTAATAATTCAAATGATTTAAACTATTTTCCTATGACACAAGAATTTTATAAAATTTACGAAATACATGAAATAACTGAATTAAGCATTTTATCAAAAATCAAACCAAAAAATGCTGTTAGAATAAAAGATAAACAATCAATGTTTCCTGGTGAGTTTAATTCAATATTAGACTCTTTAAAAACTCGAATATCAGTTGTATATTTTAAAAATTCTAAATTGTTTCAAAGTGAGGAATATTTCTTATCCAGTCCAATTATTAATGTAATGTTTTTTGTTATTTCGAATATGACTTCAACTTTCATTAGCAATCAAATTGAGTACCAAACAAATTTTAGAAAAGTATTAAAAAATAATTTAAAAAATGAAAAATATAAGAATTTTTGTAGAATAAATCAATCGATCAAGCATCAATCAAATGTGTCAATTGGAATATAAAGGATGGTAAAGGTGCTTGGACAGAAAGAAATTGTCGTTTTCTAAAGCATGATCCTCTTTCAGATACCGTTAAGTGTACTTGCAATCAATCAAATATTGTTGGCTTAGCTTATGTAAGTAAATTAAAAAGATAAAATTTTATTAAGTGAGATTAAATTTTTTTTATGTAAAGAAATTTTTTACTTACAACCATTTAAATAAAACAGAAGCATTTCTGAATTTGAAAGCTTTGAATAGCATTGGTTTAATGTTCTCATCAGTTTGTCTTTTAGCAACTTTGTTTTCAAATTTAAATATTGGGTAAATATGTAAAGTATTTGTTTGTAAATTTTTATTTATTTTTTTCAAGAAAAATCAAAAAATCAAAAGAATTAAAAATAACTGTAACTTTGGCATCAAATTTATTTATCAGCAATACACTGTTTTTTTTAATATCAATAATTACTCCGTCAATAAATCGGAATTGTTGCTTAGCTTTCGGTGCATTACTACACTATTTCTTACTATCTTCTTTTATGCTTTATCTCACAAATTCATTGATACAATTTTCAACATTGATTTACTTCGTAGAAGATAAAATCAATAATTCTTACCATAAATTGAAATTTTTTACTTTTGGTAACAAAAATTTATTTGCTAAATCCATATTTCATATTCATTTTTTAAAGTTATTCCAGCACTAATACCCTTGGTAGTTTTATGCACTGACCACACTCTTTACATAAATCAAAATCGATCAATTTGTTGGCTAAATGGAATGGGTCTTTATATAGCGTTTATAATACCTTCAGCGTTTATTTCGTTTCTAAATTTTGGATTTTTGTTTTCAATGATTTATTATCTTTTTAAACAAAGAGAACAAGTATCGATTGCCAGTAGAAAAAAGATTACGATTTCATCCATTTGTTTTATTCTAAAAAGTAATTTAATTTAATTTTTATTCACACAAAACTTATCTTGGAAAAAATGTTACAAATAAATTCAGGAATGTTAAATAATTAATAAAACAATAATAAAACTTTCAAAGCCAGGGACATTTCAAACAAATTTTTGTCTTTTTAGCTGAAAATTAAACATTTGACTCTTTATTGATATGCTGTAGTTTTCTTACTTTACAGCAATTGACGTGAAAAAAAATAAAAATTGAATTTTTTTTTTTGATTTTTGATTATAAATGCTAAAAATTTAATTACAAAAATTATAATTATTTTTTATTGTAAAATAAAAGAAGCTTACTTTTAAAGCTAACATTAAGAGCTTTTCCCGAATTTTTTAAACATTAGAACTCTAAAATGAAATTCAATTTTTCATCAATAAAGCTTTAAAATGTTTTAGTGTAAGTGTAGTTTTAGTCGAAAAATTAATTAAAAAATTGAAAAATGCTAACTGTTAAATTAAAAATTTAGAATCTAAATTTTAAAAAATTAGAATTGGATTAATATCCTAATAGAATTAAAAAATCGATTTTTAGATTAAATTTTAAATTTTAAGCACAAACATGGTTAATTGGTCTCTATCTTCTATTTGAATATGACTTGGATGTTATTTCTGAAGTATCTTTTTGTATTTCCAACACATTACTTGCGCTTTTTATCTTCATTACATATGCTTATCTTACCAAACCGAAGTCCAGCTTATGGCGTAATTTCTATGATTATAAAAAGTCTAAAAGCAGGTTGGAACAAATTTATTTTATTGACAAAAAATTAACTCTAAGACCAATGATCAAAATTTGGAGGAATTCTATTTCGGAAAGTTTTTCAGATTCTCATAATTATGAAGAATTAATGAATGCATCAAACTACAAATCAAACGAATCTCTTGTAAATACAAGTGGTTACAATTCAAAGCCTAATTCATACTCAACAGCTTTGTTTGAAGATGATGTAGCACTGCGAATCGAGAAATTAAATCAATCATTGATTCGAATAAAAGCTTTGAATCAGGAAATTTCAATCAAAAATGGCAAAGATACCTTGGATTTATCAGAATTACCGTCTTTTTATTAGAAAAAATAGAAATTATTAGTTTATTAGGATTTTTTAAAATAATTCTTACAATTGAAATAAAAATTTATAAAAAAAATAAAAATTTTTTTAATTAAATTAATATTTTGTCATAGATTTAATTTTCTTAATTTACCCAATTTCCTTTCTTAAAAGAGCACTCATTTTTGTTTCTTATTCACATTAATTTTTCACTAATAAAGACACAATTTTGAGGACTCTTTTTCGAGAGAAAATATTTTAATATTTTAATATAAATCAACATCAAAAAGTGAAATTTTTTTTGCTATTTTTTAAAATTTTTCAGAATTAAAAGTTTATTTATCAAATTTAAAGAGTTTACTTAGAAAGAAATGATACAAAATTATGTCGGATAATAGAGAATCAGGTTCGTTCTATTTATGATTTTTTGAATGAATAAAAATTATTTTTTATATAGCTAGATTGAAAAATTTAGAAAGAGGACAAATCCTTGACGATATAACTCGTCAGCGACGTCAACGAAAAGCTTTAGAAGCTCTTGAGAGAGATAATTTTCAAGATGATATAGCCATAGCAAATATATCCGATTCAAGACTTCAAATCAACAAAAAATTTCAACAGCGATTCACAATTGATAATGAGAGCGAGACTCTTAACAGAGAAAATGCTATAACAGCATCAAATCCGGGTCAATGTGCAGACCTAGTTAATAGCTTTATTAACGAACCAGCTAGTACTGGTACCAAGAGAAAAAAACTTAAAACCGAATCAAGACTTAGATTTCGTAAAAATTTTGCCACTCTCTTAGAGGAAGAAGTAATTTATTATAGCATTTAAAGCTATGATTTTTTTTAATTTTTTAGTATTTGAATGCGCGAGACAAAAAGTACAATTATTTCAGTATATCAGTTCCAGATACTAAATTTCCTAAAAGAAAATTTTGTTCAGTTTGTGGTTTTAATTCAAATTATACATGTGTTCAGTGTGGATCAAGATATTGTAGTTCAAAATGTCTTCAAACCCATAAAGATACAAGGTATAAAAAAAATTATATTTAAATTGAAAAATTTTTATTAATCAAAGTTATCGAACCAAAAAAATATAATAAAAATTTTTTCATATTCAATTAAAATATAATGATTTTCAATTTTTAGATGCCTTAAATGGACAGCATAAATATTTCATTGAAATGTAAAAAAAAATTTGTTTTTAAACAAATTTGTAAAATAAAATGTTAATAAAATAAATTTTAAATTTGAACTTTTTAATTTTGAACTGATGCTAACTAGTGGTGCAAAAAAATCATTAGAAACAATTCCACCCTGTGAGTATATTTTTGCTTCCTCAAGCTTAGCAACAAGACTTACGTCAACAAAAGTAACAAAAGTAGAGACTTTAACTCTATCGTTGCACATTGTATTAAAACACTTGAATTTAAAATAACTTTTTGAAAAATATTAATTTCTAGTGTTGGTTGGTGTGGTTTTGAAAGAAAGCACAAAAATTTTATAAACATTTATAAATTTAATAGTAGATAATTTCCTTTTAAATTATTTAAAATTTGTCAACGACCACCTTTACGGTTCCCAACACTATTATTAACTGATAAAAATTACTTGCAAGTTTACATCATTCTGTAACCACTGATATTGAACTTTAACAATTTTATTTAAAGGCTTAAGAGCATTTCCAACTTTCGCATATGCAATCTGAATGCTCAATCCAGTCGCCATTTGACCACATGATTCGAAAATTGCTTCAAAGCTTGATCCCTTTAAAAATAGAAACTTAGGAAATTTAAAAAAAATTAAATTTTTAGCAATACTGTGAATAAATTTTCTGCTTTTATCCATTCTTCGTTCGGATTATATTTGATTAAATTTCTATAAGAGGCTACGAAATTGAGAAAAATTCCATTTTCAAGCTGAACAGTTTTTATTTCATCACCAAGTTTTTTACAAGTTGAAGTTAAATCTGAAAGCTTCTCAACTCTAAAAAGATTATTTCCAATAGATTAAATTAAAAAGTTAAAATTTTACGATATATAGCATTCAGTGGCCATATTTTTTCCAAACTGAACAGAAATTCTTGAACTAGGATCACAATTTGAAGACGGACTGACAATTTTAATGCTTAAATATTTTATTTAAAAATTAATATTTTTAATTAATCTAGAAAAAAACCTAATTGAATCTGTTTGATTAATATCTGATATTTGAATAGCTGATCCAATATTGTAACCAAGAGAATTTTTTACGCTAGAATCACTATTAATCTATAAGAATTTAAATTTTAAATAGAATTATTTAATTTTAAGCTACATTTTTTAAAATAATTACATTTTTAAATTCTAATTTAAAATTTTGCGTAAAGAATTGTGTGGTATTGAAGAGAGCTTTCTCTAGAAATTCAAAAATAATATTTGCACTTTTTATCCCATTTGGATTTGAATATTCAATATTAAATTGATAAGAAGAGATGAATAGAGTATCTGGCGTTGAATTAAAAAATGAACAATCTTGTATTGAATTATTATATGAACAGTTTATATCTATGAAAATTAGACTTGAACAACTGTCATAAAAATTTGTCAGATTTGAACAATTCATTTCAAATTTCGGACTCTAAATTAATTATACTTTCAAGGGTCAATTTATTTTTTTTCATCTAAATTTCTGATTACATCACTAATATTACTGGTTTATTAATTATTAATTTCTTAATTTTCCTAACAAATGTTATTGTATAATTTTCTAATTCACAATAATCCTCAATTCTATTTAGAATATTCGTTTTGTTTTGAACTTTTTGAACTTTAAAAGCAGAAACCGGGTAAAAACAAAAAGACCAAATATGTATATATTTAATTTAATTTAATTTACTTTTTTGCAAATTGAGATTAATCATTAATATTAAATAAAATTAGAATTTCTAACTTTGTAAAAATAAAATCTTTTAGTCAATAATTAATTAGAATTAGTGATAGAATCAGAAATTTAAGTGATTAAAAATTAATACGCCATTTTTAATCATTTTTTTTGCTTTTCTTACATTAATAATTTTAAAACTTTCAAAAAAGGTTGTTTCATTTTGTATGTTTTCATCATTGAAATTGTTTAAATCTATTATAAATTCTTTGTGTCTATTTTTCAAAAAGCGAAATGGGGCAACATCGTTTTCTTTTTGTGATGTCAAATAAGATATTTGATTTTGTTTATTTACTGTCCATACATAATCCGAAATCTTTTTTAAAACAAAAATCAAATTTTATATTAAAACTAATTCAAAACTATTTTACATCAAAAAAATTCTTCTCAGTATTTAACGCAACAATTGATTCATCAAAAAAAATATTATGTAACTCCGTTTGATTGATTAAATAGTTGTTATTTTCAGTAGGCAAAAAAATTTCTAATTAAAATTTTAGTAATAAAGGAAATTTAATTTTTTTAAGCAATATCTTCGCCTTTTTTAAAAAAATGTAATAAATTAAGTATTTTGATAATTAAATTTTTTTTTTGATTTCTTTACAAAATAAATATGAAACAATTTTACCTTTATACTCAACACAAAACAATGATGAGATTGTACTTATTACATAGGGCGTATTACTAGTAAATATTAAACTGTTTGGAACGCATGCTTTTACAATCCAATTCTCACTAAAAACAAAGTTTGCTTATATAAAAAAAAAATTTAAATAGAAAAAAAAGAAATTTAGTAATATAAAAATTTAGGATACTTTATTTCTCAAAAAAGCTTAGAGATAATTTTTTTTATAAAAAAATTTTAATTGCTAAATTTGACGGTTAATTTTCTTGAAAAATTTAATAATAACTTTTTATTGTAGTATAGTAGTGTATTTTTTTAATTGGTAACTATCCATTTTAATCTAATTTATAAGATAAAAATTGCTCACCACAAAATAATTTTTTTAATTTTAAAAATTGTTCAACACAATCAAATACTTCTTGGCACAATTTCAGCCACGGAGCTGAAATAATTTACAAATTAAATGTAAAAAAGAGATATGCACATGCAAATATTAAATATTAAATTGGGTTATTGCAGTCATTTAGTCTTAATTTTATGTTTGTGTTGAGCAGTTATTTAATTGTAGGCTAAATTTATTCACTTTTTTGTAGTTAACAAACTTTCTAACGAGTAACAGTTTCAAGAGTAAAAATTTAATGAAAGAAATGAAAATAGAAAGTAATGAGAAATCTGAAATGCTGCCTGTTAGTCTATTCCCGAGGTTGTGGTGAACTGTAGGCGCACTTGATCATTATTGGGCTTTAATTAAAGTAATTTATAGATTATAGAAAAACATCTAAACGATTCCGAAGTAGTGGTTGGGTTTAGATATCTTTAAGATTGCCATTGGAAAAAACGAGTGACGAGATTACGAAACAACTGAATCATCAAATTTATTAACAAAAAGTGTGTTCAGTACTCAGTGAAGTTGTATCTATCCTGGAAGTAAATTCTAAAACATGGATATCTGAATGCGATTGAAAAAAAAAATTTATATTAAATAGAGAGATTAAACACAGGCTATTAAATATTTTTAATAAAATTCTAAAAGAGAATTAAGATAAATTTTTACTTTAGTTCTTGTTGTGCTTGCTGGCATCTAAATGCATTCAAATCTGGAATAGTGCAATCTGGGTCACAGCAACATAATAAATCACAATTACCATCTGTGACATCACACGGACATAAAATTTCAACTTGATAAATTTTTTTTTTATTTTTAGAGAAAATAATTATTTAAAATTTTACTTTGAAAAGAGTGATGGAATAAAAAAATTAAAAGCAGCGATTTTTTTATCGCATACATTTTCGAAGCCCGTTTGCAAAGATACTCTTAATTTAAAAAAAAAATACCACAATAAAAATTCTATTTCCATAGATACTGGATTGTTTTGCATATCATAAAATATATCTTATCTATAACTTGACTTAAATTGTTTTATTAACAGAGATAAGTGATATTTTAAGGAAAATGTTAAAGTTTATTTGATCTTTATTTAAAAAAAATTTACTAAAGTAAATATCTAGATGAGATTAGAAGAGGAATAATAAAACAAAAAAGAAAACCAAGTGTCTGAAAACAATGATTTTGTTGGACGAGTTAATAATTGGATAAAAAAAATCTCCGGGAAGAGTTGTTTGAGGTCTGGCCATCATACTTTCTGTATACAAAGGTGGTTGACTAACGTCGACAAAAATTACTCGAGTAGATGCTTTAATCATCAAATTGCTTGGACTGACACAAATTTGACCAGAACATTTAATTTTAATATCAGTTTTTTCATCCCAATCGTAAGATATGTACTGAATTTTGGCTTGCGGATTGGCCACATTTCCAACTAAAGCAAAAGCTATTTGAATCGTTGCACCTATTCGAATAGATTTGCATACACCGTTTATAATTAAAACATCAGACTTAAAAAAAAAAGTATGAAATAAATTAAAATTAAATTAATTAAAATTTTTATTTGTTTACTTGAGAAGATGGATCGTTATTTAAAATAGAGATCCAGTCACTTGGATCAGAATTAGCAAATGGTGCGAATCGTATGGCACGTTTGTCTTTTACAGTTCCTAATATGATTTCGTCGATTGCATTTTGAACGAGTTTACAATAGTCATTTGAATTTGGATCAAAAGTTGGTCTAAAAGGTAGATTTAGATTTTGATTAAAAAATTATTTGACAATTATCTGAAAGTTAAGTTAAGATTTATTTACTTTTTTAATGAATTTTAAAAACAAACTTTAACTTTTGTTAATTTTTTCTTAGAAACTAATTGTTAAAATGTTTAATTTTGACAATTTTAATTTTTAAATAAGAGATAACGATAGTTGACGAAGCGAAAAACCTCGTAATACCTTTTAAGCCTTTTCTTGCTTAATGTGCATAAAAGGACATTATATTCTTTTTTTGGTTTTATTGAGAATAGATGTAAAATATCAATTGATTAATTAATTATATAAAAATTTATAGAATAAAAATTCCCAGTTCAAAATTTAGCTTCAAACTGCCACTAACAGATATGATGATGTAACAATTCATAGAAAAAAACTGATAGAAAATCTATTTTAGCATACGCAATTCGAAAAGACATTTTTCATAGAAAAAAATTTTCCTAGTAAGTCAATTGTAAGAAAATTATTTTCATAGATTTAATTTTTTAAATTAAATTTTTAATGAAATGTGTTATTTTAACATTTAACTTTAAAAATCCAATATCGACTTTAATTTTTGATAAATTGGAATTTGAAAAATATTAGAATTTATATGATTGATATTTATGAATTTTAAATACTAAATCATATGGCTGAATAACCAACGAACTATTGCAAATGCTCTGTCTTAAACCACATTGTAAAAAAAAATTGATTTCTTATAAATCTTTGAGTTAACTATTCTACGAATTTTAATTTTTAATGAGTTAATTTCATCTACGAAATATTTTCTATATAAAATTTTACATAAAAAATTAATTCTATGATAAAATAATTTCTAAAAATTGAATGTTAACCCCAGATAATATTCAAGCTTGAAATTTTTTTCCCTTAATAAACTTTAAATATTAATTTACTTACTTATAAAAGCATTCGGAAACAACATTCTCTCTAAAATTGATAGTAGCTCTTGAGGTATCATCATTTTGACATAGACCCTGGGAATTTGGGATTAGATATGTGAACCTATTGGATCTATCAGTAGAGGAAGAACTGGAACCGACAACGATCGGTTTTCCCCTCAAATATCCTGGATTACCACTGAGCTTTTGATTAGTTGCTAAATTAAAATCACTAAATTGCAATGATTCAGGGATGAAATAGACTTTAAATGTCTGCTCTTTAAATTTTGTATTTGTAAAAATATTTATTTGATTGAAAAAAACCACAATTAATCCAGCTTGCAATATACCACTGGAACTTTCAAATCTTAATAGGTAAGAAATACTTTTAATCAAAAAGGAACATGTGTCAGCATTTAAACTTGGTTCTAGTTTAGTTGCACATTCATTTGGATCAATTGTTAAGCCAGTTTCATCTGCACACGATACAATGCTCAATTGAACAAGATAATTTTCCTTGCAGTTAGTATAGTAATCAAAAGGATTTGTTGGTGATTGAAAATTTTGAAAACAATTTTGGAGAGAATTTGGTTTCTAAATTAATATTTTTACCAAAAGAAAAAAAATTATTCATTTATTTTTTACTTTAATAAACTTGGGTTGATTAAAAAAATATTGTAAGCTAAGTGGGGAATTTTTTGTTCGTTTGCATTCATCATTCAAGTT
>VANL01001530.1:0-12512 GCA_006352455.1 Brachionus sp. 'Tiscar' | reverse complement strand
GTTTTTGGAATGGTGAAAAGCAAAGTCTGCCAAAGCCTTAGTTTATAAGGCTAAACGCTTTTGAGCGTTAGTTTAGATAGAAATAGAGATATACTGCAGATACTACTACTTCTACTAAACCAGAAAAAACACATTTTTTTCCTTTTTTAGCCAACAACTTTTTAAAGGGTTTGCTTTTTTTGGAACGCTGGGTGTAAAAAATTTTTTTTTAGCCCCCCTCAAAAAAAATCTTTTTTAGGGCTTTCGAGTGCATAGATTACGAATTTTGAGTCAAAAATGTGGAATTAAGATAGCACTAAAGTTTTGAATTACGTGAACTTTATTTTAAGAAAAAAAAATCCTACTGTAAATTTAGGCTCATTTTAAAGCATTCCTGTTTCATCATTGAAAAAAGACTTTAAAAATTACAACAAATTTAAACAATCTCGACAGATTTTTAATTTAATATTTATGAATAACTTAAAAATATCTGAAAAAATAAAATTTAAATAAGAATTTTCTGGCAAAACCTCGCAAATATAGCTAATTAAATTTTTTTTAATTTTTTTTCTTTTCTTTTCTTTTTAGATTCTTTATTTAATAATATTCTTGCAGTCCGATGTAGTTTTTATGGAAGCTAAGCAAGAGTTGTACTTTTTTTGGGACTTTAAACATTAACACCTTAACCTTCGGATAACTTCAGTCGACCATTTAAAGAAAGTGCTACATTATGAATAGATGAAAATTGAGACTGAATTTTTTTTAAGATAAAACTGGTCGCATTAAAGCAAAAGGTGCGCATTTTAAAACCTAAATTTTTTTTTTTATTTTTATTTACTTATCCTTTTATTTGGATTTTCCGATATTTGAATAAATCAAAATATTTTAATTTACCAAACTGTCCATAGCTTTGGTGTCCCATTTGTGACATTGACTAGCTGCTTGTCTAATGGCCTCCTTGAGTCCATCAAGCATGTTGTCGTGATTTTTTTTTGCTTGATCTTTTGTGATCAACTTCTCAAATTCTTGCATTAGCGCCAAAGTTCCCACTTCAACACACTTTTGAGGCAATTGCTTTTCAGCCCAGTGTCTAAGCTTTATATCAACAGTGGTGTTAAAAGAGCCTAGTGAATCAGTTTGAGCAGCTGGCATGTAGATGCTCTTGATAATGTAATTCGACGATTGATCCAGTAACAATTTGTTGAGCAAATCTTCCCTAAATTTAATTTTTAAAATTTAAAATTTAATTTATAAAAAGCACACCATTCTTTGGCTTTAATTTGAGCCAAATTGATCACTTCATCTAAAATTTCGCCTCTTGCTTTTTCAAAAAGCTCATCCTAATCAAAATATTATTTTATTTAGAAAAAAAAAATTTAATTAATCAAATACTCTGTCTAATTCTCTTAACTTTGGAAATGTATTTTTCCATTCGGTTTCTAAATTAAAGCGTGTGGCTTTAAAAGTATCAGCTTGCTGTTCTATGGACTCTTTAACCATTTTCCAAAAGCATTCGCTAACAGCCATGCTCAAATTCCTTGTAGTCATTTGATTAGGTAGCAAAATTCCTTCACTAGCAAAAACAAACTTTTGTTTTAATTGTTTAGAAATTATTTTTTTTTACCGAAAGAGTCGAGATTTGGAAAAAAATTCTTCTTCATAGTCTCTGATGCTTTCAATTGAATCGTTGACATTTCCACGACCAGTGATTACAGCAAAATAGCCCAGCGCTTTCATTGGGAACAGTTTGCCCTCAAGAATTTTTTTTATCTTTTGATTGACAAATAAAAAAAAAAGTTTTTTATAAATTTTTATTTACTCTATCTGGATTGAATTGATTGCTTTCAGCCATGTCGAATTTGGTCATTACAAAAATGGTTCGTTTTCCGTTCGGATCCATTTTACTAACCAAATCAGTTACATTGCTTCTCTCAGCGTCTATTGAGCCATCTTGAATGCACAATATAATTGCATTTGGATTAGACATATAAGCTTTTGCTAGCCGTGCAATTGAGTCTTTAGTATGCTGAGCCATGCCTTGGGTTTCAGTCTAAATTTTAACATTTGTCATTTAGTATTTCTAGATAAATTGAATTATTTTTTTGTACAAAAAATTGTTCTAAAGAAAGAATAATACTATTTTGCCTTCTTAAATATGGTTACATGCTCGAATTCTATTAAGGATACATAGATATTTTATATTTTGTCTTTAACCATTAAGTGATGATATGGAATAAAAAAATTTAAGCAGTTTTATATATTTATTATAAACTTTTAACGAGTATTAACCCGTTAAGGATTAAAAGATAAATAAGATGTTTTAAAGAGGCTATTCGAGAAAGCTCACAGTGATTTGGATATTTCAATAAATGCGCAAAAAAATAATAAAAATGTAGAAATAAATAACAGAAATGGAAACAGTGAAAAATTCAAAAATATGCAGCTAAAAAATTTTTTTCAACAAATCAAAATAAATCTCGTTTATTCATCTTAACTTCACTTTTCTCTCAATATGAATCATATTTGAATATGAAGAGGAATATAAAAATATCCAAAGATCCAAAGACAGTCTCAAAAGACCCGTCTTTGGATCGACAACAAAAAGAAAGCTATCATTGTTATTGAAATTTTTAAACAATGAGAAAAGTTGCAATAAATAAAAAAAGGACTGTCCTTCGATGGTCAAATTTCTGTTGAAAAATAAATACAATTCTTACTCTTGAATTAAAAAAAAAGAATACTAAAAAAAATTTTTTTTGACCTGTCTGTTTGAATTTTTGAAAAAAGTATTAAAGTATATGGTCTTTGTGGAGCTTGATTGCTCTGGTTAATTTGTTTTTTGTATAGTTATTACAAATCACAGTTACCATATTAGCAAGTTTAGATTGTTAGCTTATTGTAACTTATATTATTATTATTTATTATTATTTTGACATAAAAATTTTTAACAGTTTTTTCTTTTTGCAGTAATTTTTTATGTGTAATGTGCAAGGAGCTACCATAGGTGACCTCCTAGTAGGCCACCTCCGCAAGCTAGTCTTGCTGTAGCTTATTATTATTATTATTATTATATCATTCCTCAAATTTTTTTCAAGTTTTAATCAGCTTATATCGAAAAAATAAATTTTACTTGTTAATTTAATTTCAAATACAAATTCAAATTTATATAATTATTTATAAAATATTTTTTAATAAAATAATTAATAATAATTCTCAAATTAGAATAAAATATTTGTGGTCAGACCGGTCCAAAACGGACGGTCTGGACCGTCTATCTAGCGAAAAAAAGACCGGTATTTCAGACGGACGACCGGTCACCAACACTATTAAAAAACGAGATCATTTACAGTGCCGGAAATTAGCTTGTCACATCATATCATATGATATAATTTATATTTTTACGTTTAGAAATTCACATTTGAATTCAGCTGATATCAACTGATATAAGAAAAGTTTTAAAAAAATTATATCAAATGATATGATGTGACAAGTTAGATAGTTACTGCACTGTAGATAGTTAAAGAGGTCGATTATATATATCCCAAAAAATACAAATTTTTGTGTTATTCATATACTGTGAATTTTTTTTTATTTGTATTATCTCTATGTTTTAACACTAGAAGCACCAAACCAGTAATTTGACTCTTTTTGCAAAATTATCATTAAATCCTCACCGATTTTGAACAGACTGTACAGATGTATAATTTTTTTGAAATAAGCAAATTTTATATTATTTTATATAAAAATCACTTTTTTTTGTTTAACACTCAAAGGACCGCGATGTCAATTTGACACTTTTTGAGTAAAAATCTTTAACTAATTTTTTTTGAAAAAAGTTTTTGGTAATTTTATTTCACAAACTTTATTTGGTATCAATAAAAAAAAGAAAAATTGAAATTTTGAATTAAAAAAATTGAATCTTCATTTCAAATATTCCTCTAAGGACCGGCGGTGTCTATTTAACACTTTTTGAATTTATTGCACAATTTTATTGACAATTCGTCAAATTTGATTAAATAAGATAAATTAATTTGAGAATAGAATAGTCAAAAATTTGAGATGTCTAAAAGAGAATCTGCCTTAAATTTCCTTGAAGCTTTGAGAAACACCGATGACACTCATGATAACTTCTTGGATGAATTTGATAGAGTTGATACTGATATTGATGAGGATTATAATGAAAGAGAAATTATTTTTGAAGACGAAGAAGAAGTGGATGATACAAACTAATATTTAATTGATTCGATTGAAAGTACAACCGGTTAAACGAGGACCAAAATCTTGACAAGAAAAGTTAAATTGGAGTTGTTTGGACAAAGTTAAAGAATATAGAAGATTTATCATTAAAAAGAAAATTAATTTCAATGAGAAGCCCGGAAGCCAACTAGCTATGCAACAAGGTACTTAGACAATACCAAGTTTTCAGCGTTTATTTTGAAAGTCAAAAATATTTATAAGACAAATTTTTTCAATAGACTTAAAATTTATTAAATATTTATTTTTTTTTATCTCATTTAGTCTTTTTTTTAACTTCAAAAATCTGCATGTTTTTATAAAAAGTTTCAATTTGACACCGCCGGTCTTTAAAGGTATAAAAAATGTCGACCTTTTGAGTGTTAAAATATTTTGGAATAAAAAAACATGAAAATATGCTTGGTGTCTCTTGTTTAAAAATTACTATTAATTACTTTTTTATTATTTTGTGTTATAAACCAAAATACTACTTCATATTACTATAATTTACTTAATTCTTGTTTTAAAAAAATTAAAAAAAAACATTTTTTTTAAAAAATGTGAAAATTTACTTTTTAATTGAAAAAAAATGTTTGTCTTCCAAAAAATAGAGTGATAAAATATTTGTGTCAACTGGTTTACTTTACATAACTAATTAAAAAACTTTTCATAAAAAATTCAATTTCAATTTAGATTTTTTTTTCAATTCTTACGGTCCAAAATCAATAAATTCTAAAAAGACCTCTGCAAGTTCTTATAGAAAATAATTGATATGAAGCAAAACCAATGTTGAAAGTAAATTTTAATTAACTTATCAGTCAATTTTTTCCCATCTAAATAAAATATCTAAGTTCATTTGATAATCAAAAATTTTTATCTCATTGATAAATAATGAAAAATAAATTTACACTTATAATTCCGGGCAGATCGACCAGGACCATTCGCTGTAAGCCAGGTCCTTTGACGGACAAAGAAATTACTTCATTGCTAATTGTTTGATTATTTTTAACAGAATTTTTCATTCTCAATTCAATTTCGTTTCTTAATGCAACGAGCTTTAAGAAAAAGAAAATTAAATATTTTTATAAATAAATTTTTAAATTGAATCAAATAGAATGTTCACTAACCTCTGATTCTTTAGTCAAATCAAACTCTCGCTTACTGTCTTTAAACTGAGCTACATGATACGGTCCCTCGCTGAGAGTTACCTTAACCGGGCTTTTTGTCATCATTTCTCCTGCACCTCTATTTATTTATTATTTAAAAAATGATAAAAATTTTATTTTTATTCAACCTTGGGAATATTCTGGCCTGAGCAATCATTTCCAAAACTGACGTTTTTCCAGCACTTTGGTCTCCTATTACAACAACCTTTTAATTTTAAACTAGATAAAAAAAAATCATGGCTTTAATAATTTTACTCTTGGCAAATGATCTTGCACGTTGTAAGCCGAATCATACTCAGACAATTCATCAAGTACCTCACTATACATGTCAATCAACGATTTCTTTAGAATAAAGAATAAAAATTGTTGAAAAAAAAATTTTTTTTTTTACTTTTATTTTACGAATTTTTCCACCTCTTAACTTTTCTCTATGCAAAAGAAGCTGTTTTTTGAGCTCTTTATTTTCTTTTTCATATTTCTCCAGTTCTTTTTGGTATTTAAGCTGAATGTTCATCAATTCTTCTTGAAGTCTAGCCAGCCTTTCTTTATCATTCATCGGCTTGCTGCCAACAGGTCCATTTGCTTGGCTCAAAAAAGAACTTCTAACACCATCCTCTTTTGATTAAATTTTAAAAATTAATTAAAAATTTTTTAAAAATTTACTCATTTGCACAGAATCGTCCACAAGTGAATTATTTAACCCTAAAAATAGCAAACCTAAAATGAAATGTAATTGCCGAGTATTAGTACTAGAAAACAAGTAGGTTTTTTAAGCAAGTATAGTTACTTGAATTTAGATCAAAAATTGATTAATAAAATTGATTTACCTTCTTCAGTATTCGATTTTAAATTTTCTAAATAATTTGCAGCCATATTTCTAATATCTGAAAATCGACTCATAATAATACCCTTTAATTATTTAGACATTATTTAAAAATTTGAACCAAAAAAAAAATACAATTTGTGGTGAGTTGATTGTGTTGTATGTTTCTCTCATTTTTGAATAAAATTGCTCATATTTGTCCTCAGGTAAAAACTCTTTCATCCAACTTAAATCTGGCAAATTGTTCCTAAAATTTTCGTATTTCTTGAATACAAATTTTTTAGCAAAAAAGAAAAAAAATTTTGACAAAAATTTTCAAGTGTTTACATTATGAATGGCGACACCACCGCCAACAGCACTTCCCAGAAATAAATATCTAAGCTTCAGGATACGGCCAAGAAAAGGCAGGACTCCAAAGCTTCTAACAGCTTGTCGGTATGTGACCGTCTTGCCCATTAGGAGACGTCTAGTGTGATTTTTTGCCAAAAATTTTGAATAAACCATCTTGAAGATCTAGCTCGGTTTAACTAGACTTAGTCTTGTTTCTTATTAAATAAATGAATAATTTTTTAAATATGAAATGTTACTTATGAAATTTGAAATAATATGTAAATTAAAAAAAATAGTGTTGTCTTAATAAGACAAAAAGCAAAGTAAAAAAAAATTATTATTAGTAGCAATTTTATTTTATTTTCAGGGATGCCTTTTTAGAGTGAACTATGATTTCAAAAGCTTCATGTCTAAAATTTTTGGATTAATCATTTAAATTTGAAGATAAGACTGGGTCAACTAAGGTCCTTTTTAATAAATTTTTTAATAAATTTAAATAATTTTGATAAATTATCAATCTTGAATAAAAAAAATCTATTTATCAATGATAAATAGCTTTGTGATCAAAAGATCAATGCCGAAATTTGCAAAATTCAATCTTTCAATTTACAATAATATCAATTTGATATTTATTGACTTTGTAAAAAAATTTAAAAAACAAATTTATCAATGTTTTTTTGTTTTCAAAATAACAGTTAATTTTATTTTTATAAAAATCTTAATTTTAATTTTTAAAAATTTTATTAAATCTAATAAATAAAGTGTTAATCAGTCGACTACGATAAGAGCACTAGCCTGTTGATTTACCTTGAAATTTGAATTAAAAAAAAGGATCATGTCAGATTTATGATCGTTTGTTCACTTAATCTCTGATCAGTCGAATCATCCTGATTTGGTGGACATCGACTTTTTTTTTTCACATTCTTGATGATCACATAACTTGTGATCAAAAATTACTGTAAGGAGAATTTCGTGAACAAAAAACATCGTTTGAATCAATTTTATTTTTTTGTGATCAGTAAATGTCTCTTTGAAATTTGAAAAAAAAATGCATTTAAATAAAATAGCTAATGCAAAGTCATGACTTGACTTAAAATTTTTTTATTTTTTTTTTTTTGTGACTTAAAAACAAGTCTGGTCCTGATAGATCACTTAATCAATCCCTTCGAGATCGTTGTCTGTTGCTAATTGAAATACGAGAATGTAATAATTAAAAATTATTTTGACAATTATTAGCAATTTTTGACTTGACTTAAAAAAAAAAAAAAAAAATTAAGTGACTTAAGACTTATGACTTAAAAAAAAGTCTGTTCAAAACTCGTTTGATCAAGTAGGAATAACATCAAACATTATTGACTCGTTTTTTAGGCAGCTAAAACATTTTATTCTGAATAATGAGTTTGTTGATGATCTCGATGACGATGATGCACAAGATGTAAATGGTTTTGATTAAGGCGAAGAAATGACTATTGACGATTTAAGTGCTGACGATGATGATAATGTTGATGATGATGATGATGACATAATCATCATCAAAATAAAACAAAATAAAACTCCAGAATTTTTAAAGCAGTAAATAAAGTCAAAGTTAAGTCATTTTACAAACATCATAATTTTTGATGAAAAAATTAAAAGCTTAATACAAAAAAAATTTATATTATTTTTTAAATGACTTTTTTTGCATGAATCTGTAAAATTCAAAATTGAAAATTTTCAATTTACTATTTATATATTTTAGAGAGAAAATTTTTAAAATAGTGACCGATAATGGCTCAAATATGGTGAAAATGGGAAAACTAATGGATTTAGGTTTTTAGATTCATTAATCATTTTTTATATTTTATTTTTTATTTTTTTTTTTAGTTGGCGACGACGAATTTGATATTAATGAACAAATAAATAGTGATTCCGACTCAGATGAAAAAGATGAGCTAACAAGTTCAGAAGATGAATTAAACTCGGTTAGGGATGAAAATTCTGAATTATACTCAATTACAGATAACCGTCACCTACGATGCTTTGCTCATTCAATTCAATTGGTAGTAAAAAAGAGTCTAAAGAAAGTAAATAATATTGGGAAGATAATCGGAAAATGTACAAAGATTGCTGCTAAATATTCAAAAAAAAAGGATTTCGCTAATTATCTCAATGAAAGAAAATACAAAGCTATTTCTAAGCCAATTAAAGTAAGATGGAACAGTGAGTTGAAATGTTTAAGGCGAATTTCAAAGATAAAACTATCTGACTTAAATGAAGCTCTCGAATTAGTCGATGAGAGAAATCTTCGTCTTAGTCAATCCGAAAGCTCCCGTCTTAACGACATTATTCAAATATTAGAACCTTTTGAATTTGTCACAAATTAAATTCAAGGTTTGACATTAATAAAAGTTTTAGAAAAAATTAATTTTTGTTTTTTGCAAGGTGAAAATTATTCAACTCTAAGCTTGGCTGTCCCGTCCATTTTTCAGCTTCTACAGCATTTAAACAATTTCAAACCAGCCAATGAAAGTTTAAAATCGTTTATTACTGAGTTAAAAGAACAACTATCAGATCGGTTTAAAAACATTTTTTCAGCAATGATACCTGGTAAAAGTAATGAACTGCATGATTTTGCATGGTACATTGCATCTTCATTGTAATATTCTTGATCCTCAATTGAAATTAAAATGGCTTGAAATTACAGAACTTGAGGATGTGGAAAAATCACTTTTTACAGAAATTTTAAGAGAACATCTTTTGAAAGAATGGAGTGTGATTAGGCAGAAACAAACAAATGAAATTCAACTTAGTCAAATTTTAATAAGCGAAAGAAATGACAGTGTCGAATCGTCTTTATTTAATAAAAGAAAACCCTTGAACACAACTAGTAGTGATTCAGTATCAAGTTTATTAAAGTCTCCATCTAAACGCAGAAAATTTTTTAGTTTTATGAAAAACAATTCAAATAATAAAGCCGAAATTAATGATCAAACAAAGCTTAAACGAGAAATTGATGAATATGTCTGTATGGATTATGATCCAGATGTAGAATTAAAAACATTTTGGATTAATAATCAATCAAGATTTCCTAGCCTATTCGAATTAGCATTAAAATTTTTTTCAATTCCAGCATCATCAGGACTTTTTGAGATCTGGATACATCAATAGACCACATAGATCTAGGCTTACAGTCAGCAATCTTGAGGCAACAACATTATTATGTAGCAATTTTGAATTGCTAGATATTTAGTTAATTAAATTATTATTTGTGAAAAAAGAGGATTAAGAAAATAAACTAATATTAAACAATTTTTATTTTATATTCTAATTTATTATATTGAAGAAAGTACTTTAAATAAACTCAGAGATTCGATCAAGTCAAGTCAAATGACTTATTTTAGAAAATAAAAAGAATTTTGCGAACAAAAATTTTCCCGATCCATTAAAAAAATCGATTTTTAAAGAAATTACTTACAATAGCTTTTTAAACAAAAAAAGAAAAACCTTAAAGAAATTTTTTAACTTTTGAATAATTAATAGAGAAAATTTTTATTCTAAAAATTATGCAAAAATGAAGTTTCTCATTTTGTGTACAATTTTTCAATATTTATTCGTTTATAAAATTTAAATTAACAAAAAAAGCTATTAGAAGACAATTTCTAAAATTTTTATTTCTTTTTTTAAAAATCAATTTTAAATGCTAAAAACTAATCCTTTTGAAAAAAAAATTTAAAAAAAAATTTACAAAATATGAGTTTAATAAATTAAAAATCGATTTTATCAATGGATTGAGAAAATTTTTTTCACAAAATACTTTTTTTTTTTCTAAAATAACATAACATCTTCTTTTTTCTTGTTGTTTAAATTTTTTTTCATTTTTTTTTTTTAAATCCTAAAAAAACTAAAAACAAGCTAATTTGAAAATTACTCTAGTAGCTTTTTTTTTAATTTAGTAGCTTTTTTAATTTTTTTTAATATATTATTATTATTATTATTTTTATAACATGTTTAGTACTAATCTCGCCAGTCGACTAACTATCAATCAATATTTGTCATCACGATCAATATTTGCTAAAGTCTGTAGCTTCGATTCTTTCCTGAAAAAGGCAAATTTTTTTAATAACTAACATGGATGAGTGGGTGGCGCAATGGCAGCGCGTATGATTCCAAATCTTCGAGTTTCGTATTTCAAGAGCCTAAAAAATTTAAACATATTCTTAGACAATTAGAACTATATTCATTTTATGATAAATAAAAACAATATTTTATTTAAAAAATTATATAGATTATCATAGCAAATAATTTTAAAGAAATAAAAACATTAAAACTTGATACTTGTTAATAGTTAAAATAATTCTTCGGTTTGCTAAATGTAAATATTAAAATTGAAAGTATTTTATTTCAACTAACGAAGAGTTTAAATTCGTTTAAATAATGTAGCAAAGAGGGTTATTGAACATCATACTTGGGATAGGTAATTCTTCGAGAGGCCAAAAATCTTCGCCATAAATCTTTGTACCGAGGCACAAAAAAAAGTTTCTACAATTGTGGTTAACAGGATTATATTTTTCACCTGGATAAATCGTTTGTAAAGAAATAACATAATCAAATATAATTCCAACATTTTCCTTAGTCGTGTACTCATCTGTCAAGTATATTTCACCATCTCCCATAACAATAGATAAAGCATCATCTAAACTTTTTGTAGCATTTTCGTAAATACTCACAACAATTCCTTCTGTACCATATTCAACAATCATATAATATCTATCTGTAATAAGTAACCACGCCCAGTGCGTATATGTATTCAAAACACTGCTCATATCTCGACAAACTTTCGTGAGTTTGTTAACACCCTGGCTCCTAATTGAATCATTACTCAAAAAGCTTTTGCGATAATCGTTTTTATCTAGATGAATCCGGTAATTAGGAATAACTGGATTCTTTACAATTACTTTTTTTAAAGATTGTTTAATAGCTGAACTTGACATTGAATTTGATTGAAGATTTTTAAATTTGTATCATACATTTATATAAGACACTAATTATTATAATGCTATTATAATGTACGACTTTGAAAATCTCATGATAAAACAGTTTGAGAATTAAAATCACACTAATAAAAGAATTTATTTTATGATAATATTAAACTAATCTAAATATTTTAGTTATGGGAAAAAACGTTTCATTAAAGTGATTATCAATTCAAAAAGTTTATTTTTAGATATTGAAATTAATCTTTGATTTAATTTAAATTATTTTAATGTCACTTGCTTTGCATGTTATTTTATTTTTGAAAAAAAAAAGAATTTTGACCAAAAAATTTTCTCATTCAAATGATAAAATCGATTTTTAATTTTTTGTTAATTTTTTATTTCTAAAGTATGAAATTTATTTTAAAAAAGAAATAAAAATTTTAAGGTATAGTGAATTTCAAAAACAAAAATTCTAACTTTTTTGATAAATTTACTAAATTAGAATTAATTTTAAAAAATACTGCAACATAATTCAACAAACTTTGTTGCGCTTTTTTTGGCCAAAAATAATTTTTCTCATATAAATAAAAGACAAAAAACAAAAAATTTGTTGCAGTACCGGAAATTAACTAGTCACATCATATCAGACTTGTTTTTAAGTCACAGTTTTATTTTAGTCAAAGTCATGACTTGACTTAAAATTTTTTTTTTTAAGTCAAGTTTAGTTAAGTCAACTAATTTTCTGATTTTAAAGCTAAAAAATAAATATGATAAAATTTCAAAATTTTTGAAATTTCTAAATAATAAAAAGCATTTTTATTTGTCTTGGAACTAAATTTATTTAAAGCTCTATTTAAATTTATAAAAATTATTAAATGATTTTTTTGGATTAAAATCAAGAATCATATTTATTTTTTGGTTTTAAAATCAGAAAATTAGTTGACTTAACTAAAGTTCGCGCGATGCAAAACTTCCACACTATCTCCAGATATGGATTTCGACCTCATTTTTGGATTCTACGTATAT
>VANL01001529.1:0-12526 GCA_006352455.1 Brachionus sp. 'Tiscar' | reverse complement strand
TCTTTTGGTTGATTGTAATAAATTATAATAAATTAAATTTTTTTTTTGTCACTCAATTCAATTTAAAAACTCCATATGACAAATTTAAATTTATCTTTTACTATAAAAATGTAATACTCTTATTCGAATATTTCCACAAACAATATAAAACGTTTATCTAGACCTATTGTCCTATAATTGTTATAATAAATTGTCTAATAAAATAAAATTAAAAAAACAAATTAATTGAGTTTTATTAACTAATAAATTAAATTTAAACTTACTGATAAAGGCCTGAGATGAATTGATAGTGAAATTTTGATTCGAATGAGCCAGCATCATCAGTGTTCTGATAGACATCGACAATATTTGACTTTTGATTTTTGACGTATTCCTCGAGACTCTCGCGATAAATTAAATTGTTCATGTCACTTTTTTCTTGTATTAACTGATCACTCTTTGAAATGGACTTGTCAAATCTGAACTTTTTGTCCAATTTGATGATAATATTGGTCAATTGTTCGCTATTGTAGCTCTTTGCCTTGGACAATAGAACACTTGCAGCGTCTAGATTGTTCACTTTGAGCAGTAGCAAAGCCATATTTGAATGCAGAAGACTGAGCCGGTTGCTAATTTGCAAAAATTGCATTCGTGTCTTAAATTTTCTATCCAAGTCGGACACATTGAACACTTCGAACAAGTCTTGTAATACTTCTATGCATTTTATTATATACTTTAGTCCAAAGTCAATGCTATTAGCCTGCAAAGACATTTTGGCCATTTGCTCTAATAGATGGCTGTAGCGAAGCTTCTCGGTATCGCTTAGTGGATATTTCTAAAAAAAAAATTTTTTTTTTAAATTTTTTTAATTTAAAAAAATTATTAATTTTATTTTAAGAATTTTTTTTTTTTTTTCTAAATTTAGTACCTGTGTGACAATACCATGAATAAAATTGAGAACAGAAAAAGCATAGTTGTCTTGAAAAAATTTGTCATCTAAATATTTCATGAGGTCGTTGAGAATTAGACAACGATTGACCAGCAAAAGTGTGCACGAGTCGGAGAACTCAGGACTGGTGTTGTCCACCAAATTGTCAATTAGACTATCAGTACTAGTGTTAAGCTCAATGGATTCTCTATTAAAGTATTCTTCATGCTCAGTCTCGGTTCTACTAAGAGCGTCATTTTGGTAATTTTCATATACTTTAAGCTCAATGTGATTGTCAGTTATCTCAAAGTCGTATTGGGCTATGTTTTTGGTCAAATTTTTGATTAGACTAGTGCGCATTTCTTCTTGGTTGTTTGCCAAACGTATGTAGTTGCACAAATCAAACCATTCGTTGGAATATCGAAGTCTATGTGAATCGAAAATTTGCAATACTTTGTAGCTGGTTAAAAGTCTGTGTAGATTGCGTATGTCGAATGACATGTACAAATGATAAATTAATTCATGAATGTGTTTGAGCACGTTTTGGGATATTTGCTCACTATTGGCTGTATTTGACGATTCGATTCGACTGCTCAAGTCGAAATTTGATTTGGTCAAGCGGCTTTCAAGAATGTCCGATATTAATAATGAATGAATTTCTTTTTGCTTTTGACTAATGTTTTGTTTAAACAGTGCTGGTGTTTCCTCATTTTTTTGATCTACATTTACACTAAATCCATCTGTAAATAAAAAATATTGGTAATTTTTTTTTTCTTTTAAATATTTAATATAAAATATTTTGATTTTTTTTTTAATATTTTTAGTCTAATACTCATTTTCTGCGAAGTCTATTAGCTCTAGTAAAAAGTCAATTAATTTAATGTATTTTTTTAATTTAAATTGCAGAGTTTTTGCACAAAATAAAATTTGGTCATATTGACTATTATTCTTTTAATATGACAGCTTTAAAAAATATTTAAAAAAAAACAAAAATTTTGATAGAAGAAATCCTTTGATGACCGAACTTTTTTATTTTTGATGAAATAAGGTCTATATTTTATATTAAATATGAAATTTTCTTACACCATGTCGATTCAGTCTTATTATAGTTAGAATTATTTATATTAAGTCAAGTATTAACTCATATTTTTGGTCGTTAATTTAGTTGCAGTTTTATATTGGTGAGATATTCTCTCTTTGAGAGAATCAGACTTAAAGCCTTCTAAACACTCAAACAAACAAACACAAATATTAACGTATTTCATCAAATATAAGAAAGTTCGGCCATCAAAGGATTTCTTCTATTCGAAAATTTTTCACTCCAAAAATGTGAATCAATTATAAGAAATTTATCGCTATTTTTTTCTTCTATTAGAGACAAAATAACACTTGTTTTACATGAAACATGATTTATAAATTTTCTTTTAAATGAGACACTTTTTTCTGTCAAAAATAACTCGAATAAAGAGTGATTTTTGACTCAAATAGTTGCAAGTTTCTTCTATTTATGGTTACTTCTATTAGAGGAAATACGGTAATAGTCGTAATGATGATCGCATTAACTTAAAAAAAATTAGGTATTAAGTTTGTCATGTCTATCCGTCTTAGATAGATTTAGTACGTTTCTAATGACAGCTGTTGGAACAAAAACATAAATATTATATTAATTTTGAATAATAATAGCAAAACAATTTTTTTTATTATTTATAAATAAGTGTGAAAAAAAATTTAAAAAAAACTTACCCAAAAGCAAAGCTTGAACGGCTTCTTTGAAATAAACATGAGAAAATTGAATAGCGCCACTTAGACCTTCTTGCAAAAAGCTGCCAAATTGCATCCTAAAAGCACCCCAATGCATTTCAGTTATACTCATGTGGTCCACATAGCCAAGACGGCTCAATAGTCTCAAAATGGTTTCTTTATTAATTCCGTTAAGAGACAATGCTATGAAACAAAGAGTAGTACCGATCCATCCGGGATTATCAAGCGACAAAGGTGTACTCTCATCTACTGACCAATTATTTTTTCTCAAGTAGCGTTTTAATATTTTTTCTATTATTTCCCTAATTGTGGCTACATCCTCAAAATATGAGTTCATTATATTAACCGAATTGTTAAGCAATGACGAAGCTGATGATCTAGATGTAACTATTTCGTGTCCTTCGACTAAACTGCCATCTAAACTACCAGTCACACTGTTAAGTCGACTCATGTGAACAGGATGATTTTTAAATATCTCTTTGTCAAACGAGAACAATTCTTGAGCTATTAGTGTCAAAAAAAGTGGATTATTTACATGTTCTGATGTTTTTAGTTCGTGAAAAATATTCAAATATTTTTTGTACAAAATGTTTGAGCTTGTCGCGTTTGAAACACCGAGATATTTTCTAAAAAAGTTTTCATAGTCATTACTATTGTCTAATAAGATTAAATTTTGTATTATACAATCGCTTCGCCTAGACAATTCTCTATAAAATTCGCTTGAATCGCGCATTGTGAATACAAATTTGCAGTCTGGTTCATCTATTTTTTGTGGCAACCAATGACCAATTGGCAAGCTCATTTTTGGATTAAGTTCACTAAGTCCATCTATGAATATATTTGCTGGACCCAAAAGCAATGCTGCATTAAATTGCTCAATAATTGACTTTTGATCAAACAATTCCGAGTCCAGACTTGACAGTGAATCTTTTTTTAAATACTTGGCTCTTAGTTTAGATGTGATATTTACTAGAGTGTTTATAAGATGATCTTCGGGCTCTAGAAAATAAAACAAACAAAACGGACCATTCTGGTCGGCAAGTCCAGTATTAATGACGTATTTTTGATACAAACTAGCCATGAAAGTTGTTTTGCCGTGACCACGCGGACCAGATACAACATATATTTGTTTTTGCTTTCCAACTGGTGCTGGAGTGAACGAACTTGATAAATTTAAATGTCTTAGCTTAAGTATTTCTAAAAAGTCATCTTTTTCGTCCTCTAAATCGGCATCAAAACTATACATGTTAAAATCTTCGACAGTCTCGTGTTTGAATTCCTGTGATGCTTCTAATTTAAAACTAACACTGGTTAATTGTCGTGGCTTGAGAAATATGTCCACCATTTTGGCCAAATTAACAAAATTATCCGTAAATACTGCATTGTTTAATTTATTGTATACAAGTGTTTCAGTTTTTAATAAACTTCTTGTTTTTAAAAAGTCCGAGCTTATGCTTAAAAAAACTAATATTTTTTTAAAATTTTTTTTTCTATTTTATATTCTCTTTATCTACGAGAAGATCTTTAAAAAAATTTAAAAAATTTTTTTTTTAAATATTTATTAATGTCATTAAAAAATTGAATTACATGTCACTCAATTCAGAAAACTACGCTTAATGTTATACTGCATTAAATCAAATTTTTAAAACTCATTCAACTCATAAATTTATTTAGCTACTTTGCTGAAACTGGTCTAAGAAGCCAATGCGCTTTACAAGGAAAATTAAAAGAAGAAGAAGAACTAATAAGTTTTTAGAGTCAATAGTCTTCATGTACAGTACAAAAGTAAGAAAATTAGATGGAACTGAGAGGAGTATATTGTTTCTAATTAGACTAAATATGAGGGCACCAATTTTTTTTTATTTATTTATTTATTGATGAATTAACCTCCTATAAGGAGAAGTAAAAATCAAAAATCATTAATTTATCTTATTTCGAATTAGCTCATCTAAGAGAATTTTGTAATGTTTAAATTTTAAATTGCTAAGACATAACCAGATTGAATCAGATATACGATCATTACAATTTAGAATATGATTAGGATTTTCTTTAAGTTAGATTTTAATTCCTGTAATATTTAAGGGTTCTGTTTTAAAGTACTTTGAAATAAGTAACAAGTCAGAGGAACATGATTTATTCGAAGGAGGGTCATTTATCATAGATTTTATAATTTGTGATGAGAAATAATTGTATTTAATTGTACACCACCTAAACAATCATCTTTATCAAGGATGTTTTATTGATCTTAAAAAGAAAAAAAAAACAAAGTGTGACTTCGTCTGAACTAAGCTAATTTTTTTGTCATATAACTCTATTTTAAATTAGTTCTTTTTAAATCTATTATCAAATCTATTTAACATGGGACTGAAAGGGAGGTTAAATAGCATTCCAAACTGTTCGGGGCAATCTCCAAACTATTATATTGAAAAAAAAAAAGAAAAATTGTATCAATGAAAGTTAATTTTGTAAATAGATAAAGTTAATCAAAATTGAAAATTTTCAGTACTTTTAAAACTCAAATTGTAGTGTAACAGAAGGGTATTATAGGAATTGTTTATAGCTGTTACTAACGGGTGTTCAATAATAAATGACCGTTTTTGTTTAATAAAAAAAATGTGTTCCGGTCAGTCAAAATGGCTGAAATTTTATACAGATAAACTAACACCTTTCTTGTTTAAGAAATGGGTGTTATTAACTTTCCACCTCTAGTTATACGGGGACGGCGCCAAATCACCTAAACCGACTTTTGACCAAAAATGTCCTCGAAGGTTTGAATTTTACAAATTTTTGATATACATTTATTCTGATGTGAAATTTTATGCTGATTAAAATGAGCCATAGATCATTTCTCTATCATGTTCCGTTCGAAAAATATCTTTAAAAAACCGCCAAAAATGACCACTTTGTCAAATTCTAAAAAAAATGCCGTTTTTGATTCTTTTTGCTCTAACTTTCTATGGTAACATTTGATCCAAATAAAATTTTACACAATCATAGATGACTAAATAAGCTTTAAATAAACATATTAAAATTTGTGGGTATCACTTTTGGTTTGACCAAGGAGTCATGAATAAACCAAAATTTGGTATCTCATTTTTAGGAATGTATTGATCTAACTGCTTAAAGTAAAATATCTAAAAAGTATACTTAAATGAAAGCTAAATAAATCTAGTTTTTAAAAATATACAGGACTAAAGGGTGGTACTTTTGATCTTTGAAATAAAATCAACTAAATTATGCTTTAATTTAAAAATTTAAAAAATTCTTCTTACTTTAAATTTTTAAAATTGATTTAATTGATATAAGTTGTTATAAGAGTAATTTCATTGTTTAATAAAATAAAATTAAAAAAACAAATAAATTGAGTTTTATTAGCTTAACCTTATCCAAGTGTTAACATAGGCTTAGAAAATTTTATTTAAGAGATTCTGGTATGGGTTATATTTATTTATTTATTAAATATAAAGAACTAGCTCTTCGTGACTATCTTTCCTCCTTATTTGTGTAGTACTAAAATATTAGGATTATATGCAAGTCTTAGCGTTTCGCCTGATTTGTCACAGGCTTTTTTCCTTAATTAATAAAAACTCTTTTTTTTTTATTCAAATAACAAAAAAAAAGAAAAAAGTGAAATAATAGTGTAATGTTTACATTAGTACCCTTGAGTCTGTCTATCCGATCCTCTCGTTATAGACTATGGTTTTTTTTTAATTATTAATAATTATAAAAAGTGTCCTTTTGTGTACTTTTGCTATGAATTATTTTTTTCCCTACAAAAAAGTGCTCTTTTGTGGATAGCATTAGGATTTGTTGAGATAAAGAAAGCTTTAAAAATTTAAAATGCATTCCGGAATAAAAGAACACTTTTTATGCTGAATAAAAATTTTTTCATTTTTTTCATTGTCAATCCATGATTGGCTATTAATGTTCCAACCCAACTTTAACCACCATAGACTATTGTTTTTCGCAGAAACTAACTGACACAAATCAAGTAGCCGCTGTACACACTATAATCATTACTGCCACCAAGAAGAACTTTTATGATGTAATTTTTACATTAGTACACTTGGGCCCGTCTATCCGATCCCATCGTTGGACGTATTCGAGCAGCTTTAAATGCTCCTTACAAACTTAAACGCTCATGCTTAAGTTAGTTTACTAAACCAGTGATATCGACAAAGATGTCACTGTATCACTAATAGAATAATACAATAAAAAGATGATTCATGTGAAAAAATTGAAAATGTTAACTGTAGAATTCAATTTATTTATTTATTTGTTTTCTGTACCGAGCTAATGCTCCTTCAGATAAAAAAAAATTAAATAAAATGAGTAAAATTTATAAAAAAAAAAAAAGAAAGAAAAATAAAAAAGGTTAAAATAGAAGAAATCAAAAATTTTCCTGGAAATTTTCCTTTCCTAAATTATCTTTTAAAAATAAAAAATAAAAGAAGCTATATTGAAATAGAAATTAACAGGATACATATTTTTAAATGTCTGATTTTTAAGGGAAAAAAGAAGAAATAGTTAGGTAGCAATTACACAATCGAGTTGGGTTTTCAATATATCTTGCTTATAATTGTTAGCTATCTTTAGAGATGCAGTGTAAATAATATAATTGTCAACTAAGCTTAAACATTAAATAAATAATAATAATAATAAATTATACTTTATGTGTAAAAAAAATCTAGAATTTAATTGTAAACAGTTTTTTTTTCTGTTTATTTTGAAATAAAGAATTTAAATAATTTTACTAAATTATAATAGAAAAAAAAAATTACAATTTTTAAAAACTTATACTTAACGAATTGTCTAAAGAATAACACTTACATAATTGTGTCCTAGCACTAAATTCAGGTTTTTTTTTTTTCTGTAAAATTAAAAGTTTATAAAATTTGCATATCAAATAATTATTTTTTAAAAACATTTCAAAATTAAAAAAAAAAATATTTGAAATTTAAGATCTTCTAAATTTAACTAAAAATAATAATAAAAAAAAACATAATTCATACCTCTTATAATGTCAATAAAATCGTCATAAATTAAATCATTTAATTGCTCTAATGAATTGTAGTATTTGATAACAAGTCCTTTTTTGGCCAATTTCATTTTAAGATTTTTAATTTTGCCATCACATAGAGCATTTTCGGCCTCGTGCTTTTTAAGCTCAATCTTTCGCCTCTCAATAGGCAGATGCGAGTACATCTCTTCAAAATATTCGAATTGTCTAAAATAAAATCTGTAAAAAGAAAGAGCTTTTGTGTCCTGAAGGGCCTGGTTGATTTGGTGTTCGATAAGACCACTGTTGAATGTTTGAGCATTGATAACCGATTCAAAACCAGTTTGGGAAGCGATTACGTAATTTTTTTCCAACCAGTTCATGTCGAGTCTGACGGAAGAATCACTGGATAGAAGGCTTTGTGCTTGCGACTCGGTCAAATTAGGCCCGTACTGGTGGCCCATTAGACCGATAAAAAAAGGTGAACTCTTTCTAATACTTGTAAGCAGCAGTCTGAGGAGAGCCCCACTGCGGACAAGGTCACTTGAGTCGGCCCAGTCTATCAGCACAGGATCAAAGTTCACATTAAGTCTGATTAGTCTTTCTTTTAGCTTGGGAAATGTTATGTCACGCAAAAAATTAATCTCCTCCCTGAACTCATCTTGATTACAACAAACATATGGATTTATATTTGAAAACATACTGGATATTCATTCAATCAATCAATCAATCAAAAAAAAATTTAGAGAAAGAGAAAAAAATATTAGGATTTTAATTTTTTTTATTAGGTAAAATTGAAAATTAAAAGTAAAAACTCGGTTGTCATGGATACCATTTTTAATTCAAAAATATTTACACTAGATTGTCGACTTTTCTAATACTGGATTATTATTAATTGAATTTGATGCAAGGCTCAAAAAAGAACTATTTGCTTGCATGAATAAATTCTATTCAAAAAAATAAATAATTTAGAAAAATAAAAAATTAATTAATTGTTTTCTTTTTGAGCCTACCTGTAAAGAGCTGTTTATTGACAAAGACGATGAGCTAAATGATTGCTCGGCATTAGAAGAACGGTATTTGTTTACACACCATATGGCAGAAGCGAATACTTAAAAAGGATTAGAGATCATACATATGCGCAAGTCTAATATTAAGGTATTACTTGTGAATGTAATTAAGAGGATTGCTAGTATAAGAAAAATAAACATCAAGGTTTTGTTTGATTGGCTGGAGCTAGAACATGTGAATGGGATCGAGACTGGTTGAGCCAAATAAACGTTGTTATTCAAAGAAGACTTTAGTCGAATTTGAACACTGTTGCTCTTGTTTAACAAACTAGTGCATGCTTCTTCTGACAAGGCTTGTTTGAATTGTCGCGATTGTCCTACATACATTGGCTTATTGTTCACACTCAATTCAAAGCTTTGAGTTTTTAAGCCATCAATGTTGTTTGGTTCAAAGTCTTCCCAATTTATGTCGAACAAAATTGATTTATTGTTCAATTTTTGTATATTAACTAATGGAAACTCAGTCTTCAATGGTTCTTTAAAATAAATAAACTTTAATTTAAAAAATGAATGAAACAATTAAAATAATTTGAATTTGTTTTTTTTTTCTTATTCAGATTATGACGATAAGAAACATCAGACCCATTTTAAAATAAAATAAAATAATCAATTTAAAAGTAATCATAAAGTGGCTTAATCAACAAAGATATGTACAATTTGATAATCACATAGCGAGTACTAAGCCGTTATGAATCATAAATCAAGTCAGACTTTAACTGGGCGATCACATTAATAGCTGTAACGGCTAAAATTAATGTGACAGTAATCTGACTGATCCCAATTAAAGTTTGAACTTGGACTTGACTAGAAACAGTAAAAAATTCAATTATTTAATATTTGAGAAAAATTTTATTTATTTTATTTAAAAACAGCAGATGATTGAAAAGAAGGACTAGGTCTGGACTAGACCAAGGCTTTGGCTAGACTGTTATTTAATTTTGAAATAAAAAAATCAGGCACTTTTTAAAAATAAATCTTCCAATAAAAAGACAAAATTGAAAAGCTTTAAAAAAAAGTTAATTTCTTTTTATTAAAAGGATGTTCTTTGAAATCATCAAATATTTAGGTATTTTGAATTTAAAAAAGAGAAAGTGCGATGTTTCAAATATTTTTTCAGTCTCAAATAAAAAAATAATTTCAAGTTAATATTGCAAGCATTTTCATATTTAAAATTAATTAAACTTATTAAACTTGTATTGAACAAGTTTAGTTTTTATTTAATAATTAAAATATCTTAAATTTTTTTTGTGTTTTGTGGTTCATCTTAAACACTTTAATTTTGGTTCGTTTAATGTATTTTAACATAAACTTTTATAATAAAAAAAATTTCCCATTATGATAAATTGGTATTGTGAATTTCAAAAACAAAAATAACATTCAAAATTCTTTCTTTTTTGATAAATCAAAATTTACTAAAATAAAACACATTTAAAAAAATACTGCAGCATAGTGCAAAAATCGTTTTTAACCTTTTTTTAACTAAAATAATTTTTCTGATGTAAATAAAAGACAAAAATAAAATATTAATTAGATTTTAATTGATTAGCGATTTTGTTGACCAAAAAAATTAGGTTTTTATTTTAGGTAAGTAAATATTGTATAATAGTAAATTTTGATTATACAAAACAAGTTTAATTTTAAATATAAAAATTCTTGCAATATTAACTTGAAATTATTTTTTTTACTTGAGACTGAAAAAATATTTGAAACATCGCACTTTTTCTATGTTATTTTAACATTGGATACATTTTTTAATTCACACACAAAAAATAAAACCAAATTCAATTCAATTTTTTTAATGCAAACATAGGTTTGTGAAATTTAATTTTTTAGTACAATAGAACAGAACAAAATTTAAAAATTTTTTTGAAATATTACACAAAGAATTTAAAAATGTGTAAAAATGAAGCTACTCCTTTTTTTGGGCTTTCTTTACTTAAAGTTTATAGAAAACAGTAAAATAGAAGAAATAAATTGCAGATTTTGAAAAAAATGACAGGTTAGTTTTGAATCTTGAACTTGAAAATTTTAACATCAAAATATTTTAACTAGTGTTTTACTTTTTTAAATTTAAAATGAAAAGGAAACAATTTATTTAATTCAATCACACAAACTAAATCAAATTAAATGTTTCATGTAATCAATAGTACTTTGATAGCATTATAGTGAAGGATATTTGATTTTTATTTTTTCCTTTTATTTTAATAAATATAAATATGTCTCATTTTTAGCGTAATTTAGAAAAAAAAAAAAAGATGAAAAATCTATCTGCAAGTGATTTGAACATTGAAATGAATGCTCTCTATGGGCTTTCAAATGTAAATATTCAGCTAACTGGTCTATTTTTTACAATACTAATCGATTTATTATGCATTCTATTTATTTACAAAGTTAAAAAAGTATTTATAAAAATTGACTATTTAATTTTAATGGGTTTAAACATTTGCAGTTTATTTTATTTTATATTTCTAATTAACGTTTTTATATTTCTAGGTTTTAGAATAAAACTAAAAAGAATTACATGTGTTTTTATTTATACATTAAGAGGCTTTGTAATGCATTACTTTTCAATATTATTTTACTACTCTTTATTTCATCTGTCATTTCTTGATCGAACAAAATATTTCATCAAATTGAATAAACTTATTAAAAAGCCAAATTTCTATTTTATCTTTTCGACTGTTTCGCTAGTTATTTCATTTTCATTCAATTTTTTGGTAAGTTTTATTTATCAAAATGAAATATTCGTATCTAATTTCGAATATTGCTATTTGAAACAAGACTGGGAATATGGTCAGAATCCAAAATTCTTATTTTTAATTATAATCGAATCATTGCCAAGTTTTCTAGCAACTTTAGTCTACAATTTAGCATTTATTGTACTTATACGAAGAGTTTTAATTAAAAGTCATCAAGTTTCTACCACTGACGCAAAACATTATAAAAAACTTTTAAAAATAATTTTAAAATTTTTATTTTACAATATGGTGTCAAATTTAAACTTCATTTTAATACTTTTCCTCCTTTTACAAAATATTTTCAAGTCTATTGACTGGAAAGATGAAATTCGAGCAATGTATGCAATCATAGCTTTTATCATTTATCTACAACCATTAATATTGATAGTGATACATAAAAAATTAAGAAATCAATTTTTTAAATTAGTAAAAATAATTTTGTCTAATCTTAAAAAATCTAGACATGTTGTACAAAAATTTGTCTTATTTTGAATTTTTTTTTTCTAAAATTAAAATTAGTAAAAATTAAAAAATACAAAATTAAATATTTTTTCAACTTTTTTCTTCATTTCTTATTGAACACTAACTAATTTAAAGAGGTTGTGAAATTTTTTTTTATTGAATAATTTTTTTACTGGTAAAATAGATCTGCAAAATAATCTGAAATTTTCTGCATTTTACATGTCATTAAAAAGTATTCTAATCAACTTTTATTATCATGCTCAAATAAAATTATTTAAAAAATTTTTCTTAATTGTAAACGTTATTAAAGTAATATGTTTTCATGTATTGCAGATGTTCCTTTATTAAGTTTAACATTGAATATTTACTTTGAAAATATATTTCTGCAATTTTTCACAAATTATCATGTTAATTTTGCTTTTAAATTAAAAAGTTATATGAAAATTTAGTTTTTAGAAAAAAATTTTTTTACCATCATGAATCATTTAGATTTAACACACTAATGACATTAACAATTTCAAGGTTAATCAACAGGCTAGTGCCCTTATCGTAGTCGACTGATTAACACTTCATTTATTTAATTTTATAA
>VANL01001528.1:0-12531 GCA_006352455.1 Brachionus sp. 'Tiscar' | reverse complement strand
ATAATTTCTATTGATATTTTGTAGCATCCTTATAGAAATCAATGTAGATTTTTTATTGTAATAGGAAAGAATATTTACAGAAATTATGAAGAAAAAGCGTTCGAAATTCAACATAAAATCTGTAAAAAAACCTTTAAAGATACTACAAAATATCTGTTAAATTGAGTTGACTGGGTGTTTTAGATAATTGTCCACAATATAATTAATTTTTAGAAAATTGTTTAAAAGGCAAAATGAAGAACTAAACCAGGTAAAAAAAATAAAAAATTAAAAAAAAATAATTTAAATAAAAAATTTATTAAGATCAAACTGAAAAACGCTTAAAATTCACAAAATCAGTACTTGAACAGAGTCAAATAGTTGAACTCCCAGTTGTCTGGTATTGAGCTTCATTTAAAACAACGTGAACTTGATTTCTCAAATAAAATTGAGAAAAAAGAGCAAGTTAAAGCGGAAAATGTTTATTGAAAAATAATTTTAAAAAATAATTTAAATAAAAAATTATTAAGATCAAACTGAAAAACGCTTAAAATTCACAATGCGCTGAATTGCTGGTTATTTCTGCACAAAATCAGCTATTTTTTTACTTTTTAAATAGTTATCGTCAAGAAAATATGAAAAATTCTTTATCTATTTTAGTTCTTTTATTTTTTCTATTTTTTAAGATTTCCATTCGAGAGAATTTAATTAAATCGAAAGAAAAATTTGTTGAAATTAATCTTTTAAAAACAAAAATCGAAATTTTAGAAAAATTTCTTTTATTTAAATATTTTTCTACAAAAAGTGTGTCTTATTTAAAAGAAAATTTATGAATCATGTCTCATGTAAAACATTAATTTTTCATGTAAAAAATGCATTTTTGTTGGTTTTAATTGAAGAAAAAAATAGCAATCAATTTCTTCTATTTGTGTCACTTTTTTGGAGTGAAAAATTTTCGAATAGAAGAAATTCTTTGATGACCGAACTTTCTTTTATTTGATGAAATACTGTAAGTTTCTCTTCATATGACTTAAATTTTAACTTTAAAAATAGCTGTAGTAAATGTAGTAAACCCGCTGTTAGCTTCAATTTGCCTTAAATTTCTATAGCTTCATAGAGATAATTTTTAGCAGTAAAGAAAAAATTCAACCTCGAACATGACTCAATTTTTAACTAGTTTAAGATAATTTTTTTAATTATTTTTTTTTCAATTTAATTCTACTTTTTTTATTAAAGCGAAAATATTACATGTATTACAGAAATAGTAGCTTTTTGACAAAATTTGATAAATATTTAATTTTCATAAATAAATTAATTTTTCCACGCCCCAAAAATACAAAAGTTATTTAACAATTAATCGAGGAAAATAGTTATTTAAAATTAAAATTTTTATTTTGCTTTTTGTTCGGAAATTTACAATGGCTTTAACAATGGTGTTAAAAATTTTTGAATTCAAATAGTCAAATTAAATAATTCTAAATAAATAAAAATATGATAAAATTTTTTTACCTTTTTTTTTTTAAATTATTTGACTCACTAACTTTTGATTAACTTTAAAAGACCAAATTATTTAGAAAAAATTAAGATATTTCTAATCTTTAATGATTAGATTATAAAATATCAAATTAAAGAAAATAATGATTTCGAAATTTGAATTCATTTATAAATAAAATTACTTAAAATTGTTTTGTTAAAAAGTGATATAAATATGAGAAAAATATTTTTTTTTTAATTTTAAAATATATTGAAGATTTAGAAAAAAAATATTTTTTTTTTATCATAGAAAATAATGAACAAATTACACATCTTGTCGATTGTATTTTGTGTTTTTTTAAGTAATTAAAATTTTCTAATAGAAAATGTAATTGTAAAATTTTATTCTATTTTAATTTAGCACAATTGGCAAATGTCTATTCAGTAAAATGTCGATATGGATTTGGAATAAGTGAGCCTGGTTCGGATAGAATTTCTATTGCTGAATATACTGGTGGTACCGAATCATGCCTTGGATGCTTTGTAAATTAGATTGAAATTTTTTACTAAATTTAAATTTTTTTAAATAGAAAGAAGTTTTCAAACTTTCTGGAGGAAATATTTATGTCAAGTATGGCTGTTTTAATGGTCAAATAGAAAATGTAAAAAGTGAAAACTACGGTTTTTCTCATTTTCTTTATGTTTGTATAACTGACGACTGCAACAACAAATCACAAAACATACAAACGAGTCTTTTTGCATTGTCCACATTGCTTTTTTTCTCATTAGCCAAATATTTCTTTTTCTAAACTGAGCAAAATTCAATTAATTTTTTTTTACACACTTTTAAATAAAATTTAATTAAAAAGATTTTTAAAAATTTATGTTAAGAAATTACTTATCCACGGACCCAAACTTGTTTTCAAAAATAATGCACTACTCAAAAATATCCTTAAAAAATTTTTTAGAATAAAATTTTAATTTAATTATCAAATCAAAAAAGTTGCTTAAATATTCTCTAATTAATGAAAATTATTTTAACCAGAGTGCTTTTATAGCGGCCGAATTTGAGACAAAACAAAGAGTTTATACTTGGCGATGGAATCAACTTCAAATATAATTTCATTTTAATTTTAAAAATTGAACCTTAAATACATTCGAATTATAATTTGAAAAAAGAAAAATTTTGAATCAAAAACTGAATAAAATGAATATTCGATTTATTAATTGAAAATAATAAATAGTTGAAAAAGAAATAAAAACTGGGTACATAAAAATCATTGTTGAGCATTATAAAAGTTATAATTGAATATTAAAAAAAAATTTTAAAAATTATTCTTTAATAAATGCTTTTTTTGCTAAGGCTTTTCTTTTTAAAAAAAAATAAAGTTTTTTAAGAGAATAAATTTAAAATTATTTAATTTGTCAAAATTTTGGAATAAATGCCGCATTAAATATGTAAAAAATGATAAAAAGAAATTTTTCTATTTTTTCAATTGTTTCAAAATTTGAAACACAAAAATTTTTGCAAATCTGCAAAATAGAATATGCATTAAAAAATCATTAAAATTAAATTGCAGAGATTTTGCACAGTTTAAATTTTAGGTGATACATGTTATGTATCAAATGATACATTTTACAGAACCAGTTTTAGACCAAAGGAAAAAATTTATTACAATTTAAAATTTTTGTTCTTGTTTTTTTGTTTCAAAATTCACAATGCCCAGTATAATACTATGATCTAATATGCGTAGCAAAATGCTAGTATTAAACACGGTGTAAAACATTAGACTAGTTTGTTAGTTTTTTATTGTTATTTTTCACTCTATTTTTCTCCTTTATATATTTTTGTTTTCCTTATTATTTGTTTAGGCTAGAAGTGGCCATTTATTAATAAAGCTATTATTATTATTTTATAATTTCATTTATTATTTGAGTTATAACCGCGAACCACTAGATCCTAACAGATCCTGACAAACACTTACAATTATATAGGTTTATAACACTTTGAAAAAATCAAAAAGGCTAGTAAATGATAATTTTGATGTAGTTTTATTTTCTTTTTGAATTTTAAAAATAATTAATATTTGAAGGATTAAGACCCTTTCAAGCCATAACGTTTTTATAGCCAGAACAAAATATTAATAGAGCTAAAAGCTCTTTTCTCTTAAGAGAAAAGAATTCTTTTCTATTTTTCAATAAATTTGACTTCTCATTCGAAAAAATTAAGCCCTTTTTTTTAAAAATTTTTTGCATATCAATCTAAATTGAATTTTTTTTTTAAATAAGAATAATTTTATTTAGTTTGTTATTAATAAATAGTAATAAATTAAAATAGAAAATTGATATATTTAGTTGTTTAGTTAAAACTTATATTATAGTTATTTAAATTGAATTAACCTCCTATTAGGAGAAGTAAATTTTAAAAAATTAAAGAAAAAGAAAAGATAAAGACTTAAATAGAAAAAAAAAAAAGATTAAATACAGATGAAAATACATGTAAAAAAAACATAAATTTTAAACATTTAAAATCAAAATGATTTAGCTAATTCTTGAAGAAGAAGAAAATATTTTCTATTATTTATATTGTTTAAACATAAATCAATAGAGTCAGTTAGTTGTATTGTTATCTAAATTGTAATTTAAGATCCCTTTTTAGGACTCCAGAATTATTATATATGTTACTTATGTCCAATTTAAAAAAATTTTCTAATGTTATTATATCATGATCAAATGTTTTTAATCTAGATCCGATGTCTCTAGATGTTTTAGTTAAACCGTGAAATATATCGTATGAAAGCTTTTTAAATTTCAAGGTTCCTAAAAAAGAGAGTTTAGATTGAATGTAAAGTTCATCAATTTTTAAAATTTGTTAATATTTTAACACGTCTTTTATATGGCATCTACCTTTTAATCCTATTATATGTCTTACTTGATTATTCTGTGAGATATTTAGGGCCTCTTTTGTTTTTTTTCCTAAAGTTGTAGTTCCGAGTCCATATGTAAATTGGGACAAGCAATACCTTTTATAGATGAAAGATTGTAGAAAGAATGAAATTTTACATTTTTTTAATCCTAGATATGATAAGGAAAAAATAGCTTGATGCACTTTAGAGAATTTATTTATAGATTTTGACTCAAAGTCTAGATTTGATGGAATCTCAATACCGAGATAGTCTATCTTATTTCCTTTTGTTAAATGATTATTGCCTAGATAAAATTCATTTTTAAAAATATTATTTCCAAATTCAATTATCATTGATTTAGACGGGTTAAATTTTATTTTCCATTTATTTCCATATTTATTACATATACCAAGGAGCTCTTGTAAATGCGAGTCCACTGGACTCTACAAAAGAATGTCATCTGCATATACAATTATACATACATTATGCCTGTTAAAAAGAGCTCCTATTTCTTTAGAAAAACATTCTTCAATTAAATCGTTTATAAAAATATTAAATAGGAAAGGAAAAATTATTTTTTTTAAATTTTTTGCATACCAATCTAAATTGAATTTTTTTAGAATAAGAATAATTTTATTTAGTTTGTTATTAATAAATAGTAATAAATTAAAATAGAAAATTGATATATTTAGTTGTTTAGTTAAAATTTGTATTACATTATACTTTATCAACAGTCTTAATCCCTGCTAGTTTTGTTTTAAAATTAATAAAAATATCAAATAGTCATTTATTTCAAATTTTATCTGTATCATTTTACAATTGTTAAAAAAAACACCTAAAATAAAAGAAATATTTGAAAATTAGACAAAAAAAAAAAATTAAATTTTGAAAAATGATAGGCAATTTTAAAATTTTATTGACTCTGTTTATGATTCAAATTGGTCACATTTTGACTCAAGAGTGTTCATTGTCTGATTGTAAAAACCAAGGCATATTAGACCCCGTCTCATGTAGTTGTGTTTGCTTAGTCGGCTACAGCGGCATTGATTGTTCACAACAACTCGAATGCAAAATGCTTCCATACGATCCAACTGAGTGCAGCGAGTCGTTTTGTTACGATGATTTTCTCAAGTCGCTATGTCCGCGAACTTGTCTTTGTCCCGCAGCTTTTTCACAGTGTACACAAATTGCATGTAAAAATTCTGGAAGCTTTGACACCAACCAATGCAGATGTGTTTGTCCGACTGGATTTACTGGCGACGACTGCTCCAAGTCGAACGACTCTTTGCCAGAAAATTCAGATCCAGCAGAGTGTGATGACTCATTTTGTTTTGACGATTTTCTCAAAGCTTTATGTCCTATAACTTGTTCAAAAAAATAAACAATTAAATTTTTTAACACAAAATTTTATTTAAATAAAATTTGGCTAAAATTCAGCAGAAAAATTTTTTTTTTTTTTTTATTTAAATTAAATAGAAAAAAATTTGCATAATTTTTTTCAACTTTGTAACAATTAAAAAGCAAAACAATTGAGACTGGCGTTGGTTTAGATGTCGTCTTATTCAAACATTTCTGACATTTTACTTGAATTGAATAATAGAGATGCAGCAAACGGCAGCAGTCAAAAGTAAGCCGTAGAGTATTTTCTTTTGAGTTAATTAAATTAATATCAATTGTTAAAGATCGGCTCTAGCTCTATCAAACACAAGTGAATTGGAAATAAAAAACTTGCTCAAACAAATAGACACAATGATTCATCACAAGAAGATACGCTGGGAACGCCAGCGTCAAGACATGGACAATAGACTTCAGCTTAGAGAGCAAGAGCTAATCAATCTCAAAAATTCAATAGAGCAGAAAAATTCTCAAATAGAACACTTTAAAAAGTTGTTGTCAAACATGGAAAAGACTAGCAATGAAGTAATGAACAAATATGAGCAGGAAATTCGCACTCTGCACGAACAGCTGACCAAATTGAAGAGCGACTATGTCAAAATTCAGCGCAGGTACAAGAGTAGACAAGAGGGCATGGCGAGTGTGAAGCCGCTCGCGCAAATTTCCATAAACTCTTCGTCATCGTCCTCGTCCAATTCGTCCATATCACTGTCCCCGCCTCCCCTGAAGAGGCCATCTTCATCGGCGGTGTCTTCGTCTACTCTGAACTCGGCAGTCAAGAACCGCCATCAAGTGCCTGTATTTGCGCCCATGTCGTCCAAAATAGACAATGAAAAACACTCGAGCAAAAAAGCCAAGACTAATTCGATCATGGAAAACGACTCGCAAAGCTTGCAAGGCGAAGTTGAACGCTTGAAAAAACAACTCGATGAACAAAAGCTCAAAGAGGCCCATTTGTGCAAGGAAAGAGACAAATTGAACAAGCTAAACGAACACTATAGATATAAAAATAGTGAATTGATGAAAAAAATTGAAGACTTGAACACAAAAAAAGAGAGTGAGCCCGAAGATGACAAATGTGTTCAAAGTGATAAATTAAATTTAGAATTTTATAAACAAGAGTTGAAAAAAAGAGACGATTATATTAAGTAATTTTGAAAATTTGAAAAAAAAAAAAAAAATTTTTTTTTTATTTTATTTTTTTTTCTAGAAATATTGAAGCACTAGAAAAAGCTGGACATATAGAACTACAATTTTACAAGGACGAAGTAAAGTAAATATTTTTATTTTATTTTTTTAGAAATTTTTTTAAATTCCCTAATAGGCCATTAAGTTGATTAATTTATTTAAAGCTTTAAATTAGAAACATTCATAATTTTGTACATAAATTAATAGTTAATAATCTAAGTGACCAAAAAAAAATAAAAAAATTTTACCGAGTCCACCCAAAACAATGTTTATTTTATCTTAACTCAACAAGCAAATGAGACGTAACTTTTGAAAAACACTTGCAACCATTTTAACACCAACTTTTTCATTTAGTTGTAATTCAATTACTGACATTGTTTCAACTATAGTCAATTGGGCAGCCCAACATTTAATAATTGCTATAATCACTTTAACTGACTTTTTAAACAGCAGACTTATAACTAGAACATGAACTACATCGCCAGGCTAATAGACTATTTTTTGATCCTTTGGTTCTCTTTCTTAATTCATGTTCCATTTTTACTCTAAATTTTTTACATCTATTGGTTTTACAATATTTTACAGAGCCAACAACACCAAACTCATAAAGCTTAGACAAAATTCTAAAAGCTTTTGTTTGTTTAATAGCGTTTTTGACTTTCATGTTTCACTTTAAACTCTTTTTCATGAAATAAATTTTTTATTTAAATACTAAAATTACAACTATGTTTCAATTTTTTATTTTGCAAAAATTTTATATTTTGAAAAGTCATTTTAATGTAATATTTTATGTAATGCTAAAGGTTCCTGATAAATTATGTTTAAAAAAGTTTTCAAAACTTAAGTGAATTTCAAATTATTTTTTTTTCAATGTTAGCATTAGGTGATCAATGATTTTATTAAGTCAATTTTTTTGTTCACCTAGATTTTGATCACGTATTCTAAAAAATTTTTGGTTACATATTACGTGATCAATTTGTCACATTAATTAATAGTTAATAATCTAAGTCAACAAGAACTAGCAAAATTATAAATATTATTTTAACTTAGTAGTAGTAGTAAAAAATACTGCGACCCTTAAAAAGGTTAAGTTTTTACAGTATATATAATTTTTTTTTAACCATATGTCCAGTTTAGCTTAAAAAATATTTTTGTTTTAGAACTAACTATTTCTTCAGGCAGTCTATTCCATATTTTAACGACACGATTTGTCTAAAAATGATAACGCTGCATACAATTTTTGACATCTTCTCTTACCATGCATTTTGTGTATTTACTCAAATTGTAAACTTGATTTGGAGAAAGGTTAATGCCATTAATAAGTTTTACACTTTCATATCTATTAATGATTTTATAGATCTAAATTTAATCACTCCTCATTATTCTTACTTTGAGGTCAGTTAACTCTAACAAGTCAAGTCTTTTGTCATATTCGCAATTTAGAAGGAAAGGAGTGATTCTTAGAATCATTTTTCCCATGTAAAATAAATGCTAAATACTAAAACATTAATAAAATTTAAATTGTTTAAATTATTGAAATTAAAAATTAGACAACAATTATTTCACATTTTCATTAATTGCTAAGAATTTATTCGAATCTTACTGAATTGTTGGAGTTTTTTTAGATATAGTTTAATTTGAAAAATTTTCAAATATGAATATATCAATGATGATAGGTTGTTCAATGAAGGACACATGTCCAAGCCATCGCAGTCTTTTACTCTTAGTGCATTCATCTAATGACTCTGAATTTGTTCTTGTGTATAGTTCTGCGTTCGACTATGTCCCGAATCCTTTTCACTCATCTATTTTGGAAGGTTTTCAGACTTTTTATGTTAGATACAGACAGTGTTGTACAGTTTAAGTTTTGATTCTTTGCTGTAATTCTTCAAATGCATGTTTTTATATATTTATTTAAATAATTTAAAGGTAAAAAAAAAAACAAAAAAAAAATTTAAAGTTCTTGTTAGAATGTATAACTAATTAAATAAAAGTCATAGAATATGTAAAAATTTAATACTGTACTAATTTAATAATTCAAATGCATGTGTGATTCCCAGACTTGGGCAAAAGTCAAAAAAAAAAGTCATTTTAAAGTCTTAGACTTGATGACTTTTGCCCAAGTCTGGGAATCACACATCATTTTTTTAAAATTTTTTTTCATTGTATAGATTTATTTAGCTTGTTTTTTTTTTTTAAGTTGCTGTAGCTTTTTATTATTTTTATTATTATTATTATTTATTATTATATATTATTTATAAAGAATTCAGATTTTTTCCAACTCCATTGTGTAATTACTACCTAAGAATTTCTACCTTTATTCCTTAACTCTCGGAAACTTATTATAAAAAAAAATTAACGAATAAGTAAATTTTTTTGTCAACAAAAAGTTTCTAACCTTTAATATTTTAACATTTATTTTATTTTATTTTATTTTTTTTTATTCTGAAGGAGCACTAGCTGGATAAAAAGATAACAAAAAATAATTTGAAATCAAGTCGACTTGACTTAAGAAAATAAATTTTAATAATAAGTCAGTGACTTGACTTTGAAAAGACTTTAAAATGACTTTTTTTTTTGACTTTTGCCCAAGTCTGGTGATTCCTTTATTTTATATTACCCAGTCAACAAAATTTAATAGAAATTCTAGTGTGTATTTAGGGATTTTTATGAAGGCTTTTTACAGGGTCTAATTATCTCTAAATAATTTTCAAACAATTTAAAAGAATAAATAAATGAAAATCTTCTTTTTTTTTTTTAAATTTTTTATTTATCGAAATAGGATTATATTAAAGTTGATAAAAGGTTCAAACCTAGCATTTAAAATTTTAATAATAATAATAATAATAATAATATTAAGTTTTTTTGGCTTTAATCTTTGGTTTAATCCAAAGATGGAACGCAGTTATCTGCATTATAATAGCCGTTTACAAAATCGTTTAATTTAAAACATTTGTCTATTCTGTTCTTGAATTGGTTGATTGTCGGAGCCTCGATTACATTTTGGCTAAGTTGGTTCCAATTATTGACAACTCGATTTGTAAAAAATTTGACCTTGTTGCACAGTTTATAACTAATTTTTTCGTCATTGAATAAGGGTGGCTCCTTGTATTATAGAATTTCTGAAAAGGTATAGTGAAATTCTCTTTGTAACAGTTAACATTGTCAGCAGCAGTTTTAATCTTGTATTGTTGAATCAAATCAGCGCGAATTCTTCTTTCTTTCAATGTTGTTAACTCAAGCTTTTTGAGTCTAGATTGATAATCTAGCTCTTTATTTGAACAAATTATTTTTGTAGCCCTACGTTGTACACTTTCAAGACGTGAAAATTTTGGAACAGAAAATATAATTAAAAAATTTACATTGGAATAACTTTTTTAGTTTATGTACAATCTAGTTTTAAAAAATTAATCAGCTAATAAAAACATTGTGTTTATGGAAAATCATTAACACTTGAAAAAAATTTAAAAAAAAATGCTGATTTATTAAAAAAAATTCAAATTCAAATTTCAAGAATAATAAATAAAATTTATTTAAAAATTTAAGAATTTTTAAATTTTTACAATTTTATTTTTAGTTTTTTTTTAGTAATTTCTTAAAACTTTATATCTTTGAAAAAATATTCAAGTTTAGATTTTTTAAAAAAGGGTCTAAAAAATTCTTATGGCATTATATTATTAAGTCCACTCAAGTCAAGTTAATTATTTTTTAATTTTTAAATCTTTTTTAGCTAAATAAAAAAAAATTATGAAAATGACTAACTCTGATTTCTTACTGTGAATTTTTGAACAAATTACTTGTAGAAAAAGAAATTTAAGTAAAATAAAAGATTTTCACATTTTGACGCATAAAACAAAATAATAAAGAATAAAAAATTAAACCATAGCATAATAAATAAAAAGTTAAGATTTTTATTAAAGCATAAAAATATTTTCCAATTTACGCGAACGTTCCAAAGCGATTCGCTATTCAGCCTAAAGGAGATAAACAAATAGGTTTAATAGAAAGAAAATATATTTCATCAAAACTTTTCTATAAGAGATCCAGTATCTGAAATGACTCAAGTTACTGATGTAACCATCATCTTAACCAAGTTGATCATGTTTATCTGGTCGTTATCAATTCAGAAGCTGTTGAACCAACCAAAATAAGAGGTCGTTTACCATAACCTAAGGATAATGTTGAGATTTTCAATACTGAAAAAATTTAATTTAAAAAAAGACGTGGTCGATCACCAAAGACCAAATTAGCTTTGAATATTGATTATGTTATGTTTGCTTTATGCTTTAGTTTTTTTTTTACTCTTAACTTGTTTATTTTTATGCGAGGCTTATTTTTGTATGCTTTAATCACTAAATATAAATATAAATACGTTAGTTAATTTCTTTTTTTTGTTTATGCGTTAATAATTTTTTTCTTATACTATAATTTCTTTCCTTTATGCGTCAAATACATTTTTCCTTCTTAAAAATACGATATTTTTGATGGGTGAGGTAGAAAAAAAACATAAAAAAAGAGAAAAAAACATTAAAAAAGAGGAAAAAACATAAAATTAAAAAAAATAATTAAAAAAAATTGAAAAAAAAATCGAAATATGAAATATGAAATATAGACGTTTAAAAATTGGTGATGTCAATAGCCTAGAAGGATTAGAATCATTTATTCATCAAAAGATTTTTAACGAAACTTTGCATGGTGATTTAAATGATGAAGATCCTTTTTATTTTGGAATTCAATTAGGTGATGGTAGCGATGATACATTAAATTAATGCTGTTTATCTTTTTTTTCAATTGATATTATGGGTTTTTCTCTTAAATTAAATTTAATAATTAAAAAATTTTTGGTTTAGGTTTATGTGTTTTATCCTTTTTATTCAGTTGGATATATCTATTTTTCTTTTATAAAATTTTTGATTTTGGTTTATGTGTTTTATCTTTTTTATTCAACTGATTGTATGTTTTTTTTCCTGAATTAAAATTATGATTTTGCTTTATGTTTTTTTTTCTTTATATATGTTTTTTTATCTTTTTATATGTTTCGTTCTACCTCTTTCATTTTTGATTGATGATTTTGATAGTATTGTTATGTGGAGGAAGAACCAAATCTTAAAAAATCTTAATAGATGAATAAAAAGTATTGTCTTTAATTATTACTATTATTGCTATAAATTCTAGATGAATATATTTAGATTAACACTCAAATACCGGAAAGGTTTTTTCGACCATTTTTGTTGTTTTTCTTGTTTGTTTTTATTCCATGAAAATGAGCATATTTTGCAGCAAGAATTAAATTTTTTTTTTATTTTTTAATTTTAGAAATTTTATTTAAGACAATTTTTCAATAATCATTAAAATTTATTTTACTAAAAACAAAGAAAACATGTAGCATAAAAGCCGAAAAAATCACTCCGGTTTATGAAGGTTATTATTACTTTGAATTTACAAAACAAATGATTCTCTTAATTCAAATATTATTTAAAAAAGATACAAAATTTGTAATTTAAAAGTTTTATTTACCGTAAATTCTCGAAACTTAGTACATGTAACTAAATCGGATTTTTTAAGTTGTTACATGTAACAAGTACCATCT
>VANL01001527.1:0-12532 GCA_006352455.1 Brachionus sp. 'Tiscar' | reverse complement strand
TTTTAATAAATTTTTTTTCCAAAATTGACCGAAAATGTTTAAATTTATTAAATCCTATCAAATGATACCTATCCAATGTTAGGTAAAATTTAAATATTCAAAGTGAAATCTATTAATTTGTAATGAAATGTAATAATGATCAAAAAAAAAAAGTTGAATAAATAAAAACACTGTGCACCTCTCAATTTAGCTTTATTACATCTATAATAAATCTTTTTTCCATCTTGAGTATTATTTTAATCATGATTGCTCCACATCTGCTTCAACTTCGATCTCAACTTTATCATCCGACACATAGTCTGGAATAGTCGATGCCATTATAATATTTTTTGTTAATGAAAATTTTAATTTTCAAAATTGGTAATGTTTCAATGATTTATACATTTTATTTTTGACATTATTAATTCAAACAGTCTTCTTTTTCTTGTCTTTTTATACAGTTCCGATTTGATCAGTGGATTTCTGGTAAATTTACGTAATTTTACGTAAAAATTGGTAAAAATGAAAATGCCAAAAAGAGCTCAATTTTTTAATTTTTTATTATTTTCTAATAAATTTTGAAAAAATTAGTTTCTATTTATTTGATTATATTATTACCAAAAGTTACTTTTTTTTTAACTTTTTTCTACTAATTTTTACGTAAATTTATGTAGAAAATATGGTAAAAAATAAGTAACGTTTGAAAGTAAAAATATCGAGCTAAAAAGAATATTATAAATTTAAAACATATTTTAATTATTTGATTCATTTGGCTTGAATCACTTTGACCTTGCGTTTTTTAGGTTATCTCTTGCTCTATCCCAGGCCAGATCAAACGCTGTATCTTTTGGCACATATTTCTTTAATTTTCCTTAAATCCACGTATAAAAAAAAGCATTCTTAATCCAGCATAATATTATATTTCATACTTTTATTTTCAAGAAATTTTGAATGAAAATTTTTTTCATAGTTTGTCATCAGAGTTGTTTAAAAGTCCCAAAAAGTCCAGATTTTTTTTAAAATTTTTTTAAAAGTCCAATACTTGCTTCGCTTCAATAATAACCACTTGAGACTACAAAATATCATTTAATTGACCTTGATTCTGACTGATAAATTCCCGGTGCTTTTTATTTGGCTGAGTTTAATTCAATTAAACTTGTGACTTTTAAACAACTCTGTATGTCATCGTTTCATTTTAATGATTTGGAATATTCTTTTTTAAAAGAGATATCAAGGCATTTTTTGTTTGACTGTAAAATCTTTTTGTTTGACTACAAATATTACGTATGTACAACCTTTTTAGATACAAACAACATTAACTGGATATTAAGTTTAATAAATAGTAAAATATAATTACAAAACTTTAATTTAATATCAAGGTAAAAGCACCGGCTTACTCACCAGATCTGAATAGAAATGGAATGAAAGAAATATACAAGCCGATAGAAATGGTTTGGAATGAATTAAAAAGATTTATTAGAGCAAATGATCTTAAAATGATAAAGAATTAACAAGTTTAATTTTCGAATTTAAAAAAAAAAACTTACAATTACTAAATGTAATATTACGAAAAATTACAAAAACTGATTGACATTATTTATTACTAATCAACTGGATATTGATAGTCAAACTTGACTTTTACAGATTTTAAAGTTAATTTTTAACCTTTGACCAACTCTTAAAATATTTGATATTTTAGCTTGAATTTAAGAAGAATTCAACCATCACCAAGTGATTACAGGAATCTGGAAAAAGTAAACCTGGATCTTAATTCGGTCTACCAAGGACAACTTCAACGCTTATTTTAGGTCAATAAATTAAACATTTAATTAAGACTCAAAAAAAATATATCAAAATCTACATTATTTGTCACACTTTGATAAAAAATAGCATAAAATATATATTTAAAAAATATTTATTAAAAAATATAATATTTTGGACAATAAATAATTTAATTGACCGGTTTTTTTATTATTTTTATTACTACAATAAAAATTTGCTTTATTATTTTTTTTTTTCTTTAATTATTACATTAACTCAAAATTTAGTTATTTACATTTTTTCAGTAGCTAGTTTAGTTAATAGACTGAGCGCATAAATTCTGGCTTGTATCAAATATTTCCTTGTGACTAATTCCAATCTGATCATAACTATTGTTTAATTGTTTTTTCTGAGAGCCAGTTTTCTTGCGAAAGCTGTTTTGATTCGATTTGGTTAAACTTGATACAATACTGTTTCTTTTATTATATTGAAAAGAATCTGTGCAATTGTGCAAATTTTTAAGCAAATACTTTTGATTTGAATTTTTGAGTTTCTTCTTTTCGGTCTCGTCAAAACAGTAGCAGAGCAAAAAATATCTAAGACCTTGTCTAAACTTGGGGTTGATCCAGGCATATATAAATGGATTAACGAAACTACGTGACACGGCTAACAAGTGACAGACAAAAAATATGTCGCCGATGTGTTCGGCATAGTTGATTGAATCATCAATAAAGCGATACAAGTTCAAGAAGTGAAGTGGTGCCCAAAAAATCATAAATGTCAAAACCATCATGAAGCACATTTTTAGAATCTTTAAAAAAAAATTCAATTTTAATTAATTTTTTTTTATTAAATTTGTTAACACAAGTATCAAGTAATTAATTATACCCATAAACTCGTGTTAAGGACATGGGCTAATAATTCAGTGTTAGCTGAATTAATGAAACAGTCAATTTTTATATTTAATTTTAACACAAATTGATAAGATACTGTGTGCTTTGACTTTTCATGTAGAACATGCATTTTTTTGTTTCTAATAAAAGAAAAAATGGATAAATTTTTTTTATTTGAGTCACTTTTTTAGAGTAAAATATTTTCGAATAGAAGAAACACTATGATGATCCAACTTTACGGTAAAAGTTTAAAAGAGCTTAAAGCAGGTTTAGTTTAGAACATAATATGGGGTTCAAAAGACCTACAGAAAATGCTTAGGAAGCGCTTTTTTAAATGTACGCACTTAATTAAAAGAGGCTCCATTTCATTTGGTAATAGCAAAAAATATTGGTAGATGGCTTCATAACAACATCAAACTGATATCTCAATTACAAAAAAAACTCAAACATTTCAATCAAAATCGAATTATTTGTTAGTTTACCAGAATTAAATTTAAATTTGTCTTTATTTATTGGGTAAATTCTTTCCTTAGTAATAGAATTTATACAGTGATGAATGCAATGATCAAAAAACAAATAATGAGTACTCTTTGCTTTTCGCAGATGATTTAGTGACTTTCTTCGTTTATAACAAAAAGGGGAACATTGAAAAAAAATAAACAAATACACCAACGAACTAGAACAATGGCTTATTAAATGGAAAATGAAGATATCAGTTGAAAAGTCGTGTTCAGTAGTCTTTTCTAAATACAAAAAAGAGAGTGATAATCTAAACTTAAAAATTTATGGAAACAGAATAGTGAGCCAAAAAGAAATCAAGTTTCTTGGCATTAAATTTGATTCTAAGTTAAACTTTAATATACTAGTAGACGAAATTAAAGAACGCTGCAATAAAAGGTTAAATATTATTAAGATATTGTCAAATTAAAAATGGGGTCTTAATCAAAACACAATAGGAAGTTTATATAAATCTTTAGTCGGATCAATTTTAGACTATTCTTTTCCTTGTTTAAATTCATTCACAGAAACCAACATTAAAAAATTCAAAATTCAGCAGTTAGATCCATCTTGAAACTAAAATATGATATTCCCTCCAACATAATGCATCACGAGGCCTTTAATAAACTAAATTTATTAACAGTCTCGAATCGACTGTTTGAGTTGAGTGAGAGATATGTTAGGGCAGGACTGAGTCATTCTATTCCATTGGTTGTTAGACTTGTGGAGGAATACAAAGAAAGTTTCGAATCAAGATATATTGAATACCCTACTCCATTGTGTAATTGCTACTTAATTATTTCCTCTTTTTTTCATGAAGCTTCAACTATATAAACTTTTGTCACATGTAAAAACCTATTTCAATAAATGTCTTTTAAACTTTAAAAAAATTTTTTTTTTTGGCTGATTTATTTTATTCATCTTATTTTATTAACTCTATTTTTATTTTTATTCATTTTTTTTTCTTTATTCTGAAGGAGCTCTTGCTCGGTACAGAAAACAAATAAAAAAAAAAAAAAGATCAGTTATTATTATTAGTAGTAGTAGTAGTAAAAATATACCAACCAAAAATGGGTTAAGCTATAGCAGTAAATAATTTTTTTTAAACCATTTATCTAGTTTAGCTTTAAAAACAGACTTGTGCAGAAGTCAGAAAAAAAAAGTCATTTCAAATAAGTCAATTTAATAGATTTTTAAATAAAATTTTATAATTTTTTTTTTCTAAAAAATACCAAATAAAGCTTTTATTTTAGGAGCCTTGCAACAACAGCAATAAAAATTTGTAACAAAAAAATTACTTTTTGCTTGGACTTTGTCATTTTTGCATCTCGATTAAGATCTGTTTCACCCGGGGCCTTCGATCTTTTAAGCACAAGACCAATTGTGGCATAGCAATAAGTGAGAATAATCAAGGGCACAAAATACTGTGTCAACAGCATCATAACGTTGTAAACAGTTGACATTTGCTCGAGACTTTGAGGCCAAATTTCGCTGCATTGAGGCTTGCTGTGCGAGCTGTTCACCGAAGTCAATCGGGTGAACATGGCAATCGGCAGTGAAGTAACCAAACTGAAAAGCCACGACACAAATATAAGATACTTGCATAAAGTTATGCTAATTCGGGCCTGGAGTGGCTTGACCAAGGCCCAAAACTTGTCCAGAGTGATCCAGATCAAAGTGTACACTGTGAGAGTAACCGAAACGTTTTGCATATAGTTTAGAAAAACGCACATAAACTGCGGCATTGGCCAGTACTGAATTAAATAGGCTGTTATGAATGTTGACGGGATGCAGAGGAGAGCAAAAATCAAGTCGTTAATTGCCAAGTTAATGATGAAAAAATTTGTCACTGTTTTGTGTCGTTGATAGAGCATGAATATTAGAAGAACGAGCGCGTTTCCGCCAATGCCCAGTATCATCGATATGGTGTAGAAAATGCTCGCCAATACTTTCAAATACAATGGCACTTGGCTCTCTATTATTTGCTCCTCTATTGTTTCGTTTCTTAGCTCAGACATTTGACATTGCGATAAGCCAAGTAGAACAAACATATTTAGCATTAGTATAGAAATCATTGCTGAATTTTTTCACTCTTTCATCTAAATTAAGAAATACTAAGCTTGAAATGATTAAAAAAAAAAATTTTCTCTTTTTTTGACTATGCTTCTATATTAATAAAGAAAAGAATTCATATATAAATTTTTTTTTTGTTTCATCAAGCCGTAAAAAAATTAAATTCGAAAATTCATTTCCTAATATAATTATTAAATAATTAATCAATACAATGCTAGAATGATTTTTTCGAATTGAGCCGGTCTAAAAGGCAGCTGATATGAGTCAATTGCTTGAAACTATTTCTTTGTCTAAACAGTTATTTTTAATATTATATTAGTATTCTTTATTTTTAAAAAGAGATAACGATTAAAAATTGATTGTTAGAATTGGCTCTTTTTTTTAACTGCAGAGTTAAGCATATTTTTAAAAACGATGACTGTTTTCATTAATATTTAAACCAGGATTTTTATTGTATGTAATTATAAGAGGCCAAGTGTGCAATAGTTTAAAGATTTTCTTATTATGAACAGATATACCCTTGAGAAAATTTTTTATTTACTTTATTCAGAATGAAGTATTAATATTAAAGTTTGCTTGATGTAAAAAGACAATTCAACTTAATTTAATTTTATGATTTTTTCTTATTTTGTATCAATTTAATATTTTGATATTAAAAATTACCAAAACGGATAAAGGATAAATTTATTACATATTATTTTTTTTTACATATTATTATGTTTGTCGTCTTCCTGGGTTGGTGATCTGTTAAAAAATTCAAGTTAAATCAATCAAGAAAAAATTATAATATTGAAATTAATGCATTTTAGCTTTATGCTATTTAAGTCCTCTTTCATTTTTCATTAACACTAGAAAGCCCGTCGAGTCTTTCTGACCCTTAAAAGGACAAGGGATACCATTTGAGTGCTTAATTAATGCTCTTATCACTTAACTTTGTGCCAATTCAGAACACGAAGTACTTGAATGAACCAAGGTTTTATACTGATCTGACCTTAACTTAACTGAATTGATTTGTAATTTTTGTGCTTTGAAAGAAAAAAAATAAATTCCAAAACATATAGTATTTACATATATTCAAATATATTATTAGTTTTTTTAAAAAAATAATACTTGTCTTTGTTCAATTTAGTTTTCAATATTGTCTAAAAACTATCTCAATTGTTTTTCCATGAATTCCGTCTCATCAACTAGTTCAAAGGGTTCATCAAAGTGCAATCGAGATTATATCTTTATCAACATCATCTTCAAAATTCAAAAAAAAATTTTAAAAATTCAACTTTTTGATATTTCTTAACTGTTTTTTGAGTCTTTTAGGTGAATCATTTATGAAAATGCTAAAAAAAAGTTGACTAGTTGTTAACCTTTGAGAGATTGCTGCTTACGTTTACTCTAAAAAATTTAGAATGAAGTGTCATACCCAGGGCACAACTAATCTATCTTGAAATAATATCTTGAAAACAAGGTAATTTTATGTTATTTAAAATGATGTCGTTTTTAATTGTTCAAAGCTAATAGAGAAACGTTTATTAAACTTTTAATACAAATAAAGGATCGAGCCAGCTACCAGAACAGAAGTTTATTTAACTTTGATTCACTGGCAAGTGAAAAAAAATAATCTTTTATTTATCCTTGTTTGTCTAACCCACATGGCAGAAGAAATGATCTGATGCATTTAGACAATAAATTGTGTAATTTACTCTAATCAACTACGATTATACAAATTACAAATTAGTTTTATAAATAGTGATAAAGTCTGAAAAATTTATTTTTCCTATTTTTATAGGTCTTTTTTCTAGAGAAGTAATTTTTTAATTTTGGTATAAAAAATACTTACTGTTTTAACGGCAATCAAAAAAACCGTTGAATAATTCTAAATGGGAGAGGTTAGTTGATTCTTAAATTGTCAATTATCCAATAAAATTATAGATATGCAACACTTGCGCATCAGTGCGTGCGCAAAAGCAATCAAAACACTAGAAATGATTAACCGATAGAGAAATAGAGAAAAGAACAAGAATGGCTAGACCACGCCTAGAGTTGGCGGTGCAAGTGTGGAATCCAAGTAAAAAGATGGATGTGAATGGATTAGAAAAAGCCTAGGAACGTGCCACAAAAATACATTTGACTTTGAGAGGCATGGACTATGAAATGAGATTGCTGAAGATCGAAAGTGAAAGCGAGTGAGAGAACTAGCTTGTGAATTGTAAAATGCTAAACTAACTAGAATTTCTTTATCTGTATCAGAAAAGAAAGGATCAATATTGTCTGATATCTCCGGAGTGCAACAAAGTAATAATGTACTCAGAAATTCTTGTTAGACTGTCGCAGCAAAAGCTACTTACTAACTAACTAACTTTTACAGAATGTAATGAGAGTGCCGTGAAAAGTTAAGAAACAGATGAATTGTTATTAAGTTGTTATTAAGAATTTTTTTTTCAAATTAGAATAACAAATGAGTGCATTGTTAATTCATTTCAAATATTCTTTAAATTTAAATTCAAGATTAGCAAATACTAGAAATGAACTCTTCAATCTAAAAAATATATGTAAGTCAATTGATCGCAGCTAGAGGATCAAATTGCATCTTTAAAAGCAGTTATGTTAAATATGTATTTCTAAATGGGTTCAAATGTCTCAAAGCAGCGGAGAGTGAAAGCTAATAGAAAATTAATTCTAAATCAAGCAAACACTAATTTAAATCTTTTACTTGAAATTTCTAGCTTTTTTTAATTAAAATCTTGATAAAAAATCACAAAACATAATCTTGCTTAAGCATTAGATAGCTTCTAGCACATCATAATACTTAGCGGTTTTTTTCTTTTATTTTACTAAATTACTTCTCCTTGTTAAATAAAGTATTTTCAAAACTACAGAAATCTTTCGACTTAATTAATTACCAAAGCATAATACTTTATTATATGTTGCAGTCAAAAGTATTTTGAGAGACTGTTTTTTTGCCAAATATTTAAATAAAAGTTTTTCTTATGCTTTAGAATTAAAAATGAGCACCATCAGTTTAACGTTTAAGTTTAACGGATGATGCACAACTTAGTGGACTAAATTCAAGTTCATTTTACTTTATCATGTAAGGATCATGTGACCGTTAGTATATATTTTTTTTAATCTATTAATAAGAAGTTTTATTAAAATTATTAAGTTTTTTGATAATGTAGAGAGAGAAGCCTTTCGTAAACGTGTGAAAACTTTTGTGTAAAAAATCCTAATATCAAAAGACAGGAAATTGTCAATCATTTTGTAAAAGAAGGAATTCCTCGTAGCATTATATATAATGCTATAAACAGATGCCAAAATGGTCAAACATTACAAGAAAGTAAACGCTCCGGACGACCTTCATCTTGGACGCCTACAAAGAAAGCTAAACTGAAGAGATTAGTTAAAAACCGAAAAGGTGTTAGACTAGGGAGACAGTTTCATGGATGAAAGAAAATGTGTATTTTGTCGAAAAAGACTCTAACCGGCCGAACATCCCTCAAGCAAGGCCAATTAAAAACTTCTGGGGTTTTTTGGTACAGAAAGTTTATGAAGGAGGTTGTCATGCAACAACAGAAAAACAATTAATTACGCGCATCCAATCTCAACTGAAAAAAATTGATGATAAATTTTTACAAACACTCATGAGAGGGGTCAAAACTAAGATAAGGGCTATAGCTGATAGGGGTCCTCTAGCTACTTATAAAAAATGATTTTTTTAAGCAAATAAAAGCTTATTCAAATAAAAAATTCCAAATATTTCTATCTATCATATTTTTTTATTTTTTGATATTTAACTTTTGTCCACTAATTTATGCATCATCAGTTAGAAATTATTTATTTAATTTATCTAAATATTTTTAAATATTGAATTTTACAAATATTACAGTGAAAAAGAAAAAAAAATAAAAGCACTAATTTGAAAATTTTTTTTTCTCTTCAATTTGATATATCACACTCAGCATTAGAATATAATTATCTTTTAAAAATTTATTAACAAAAAACTCCCTCTAAAGATTAAAAATAAAAGTCAGTGCAAAAGTTTAGAAATTCGGCTAATCCAAAAATTTTTACTATCATTATTACCTATTTTCACATATTTATGATTAATTCTTAAATATTTTCTAATTTTTTGAAAATTTTGCTCTTTAACTGCTCATTTGGCCTCTAAATAAAATTACCAAAAAATCTTTAATTTGGCAATTTATGGGTAAGATATGAAGAGAGGTCTTTAATCCTAATATATTCATTTTGTATTCCACAAAAAATTATTTAATAATGTTAATAAAGTTTATTTTCAATTGTATCCCTATTTTTCTTCAGAACTGATGGAAAATAACAAACATAGGAAAAAAGAAAAGAGAACAATTTTATAATAAGCTTCTTCTACAATGTATAATATTTGACACAGTGTTATAAACTAACAGAAAGTATAGTTTTTGAGATATTTTGATTAAAATAAAAGACCATAGTTGTTTTGAAATCTGATTTAAAAATTTTAATACGACATACCAATCAAGACAAGTGCGGGTCAGTAGGGAGTCAGGTTTGTAAAAAATATAAATATATTCAATTTTTATAAAAAATAAAAATTTTAGAGAAAAACTAGTTTAATTTTCAAAAATTAGAGATAAATTCAAACTAAATGATGCATTAAAACTTGAAAAAAAAATAATTTTGCTTTAAAATAAAAATTTGGTGGTCAGTGTTTTAGTAAGACCCTAATTTTTTAGGAATTAATTATCAGTAGAAAAATTTACTATCTTTTATGCGATATGCAATGCAATTTAAAGATGTTTTAAAACTTTCGGCCAAGATATATGCATCTAAATATTGTATACTTTGGTAAATCTTTGAGCCCATCCAAACAAAAATTATTTTATTCAATTAATGATTCATGATTTAATTAAAATTCATAAACAAATCTAATACACATTTATTAAAGTCTAAAATTTTCGATTATTTATTTCTAAATAAATCTTTAATTTATTTAAACAAAAAATTTTCATATTGAATTATTTTTAAATGGTTTCTCATTCACATTAGAATCTTAATTACTACTTTCTATAAATAATTTTCTTTTCACAGTTTAATTAAATTTTTTTCTAAGCCTAAATATTAAATAAATTTTCTAGCTTCGAAAAAAAAATATGTACAGTAAATATTAAAATTTGCATAAGTAAACTGCGCAAAACTAAAAAAATATTGATAAAATTTATTTTATTAAATGAATAAAATAAAAAATAATTTTTAAAGCATTTAACTTAATTAAGGAAAAAAATTTTTGCTTCCTTCATGGGACATTTTGTTTTTATTCAAAAAAACAATAAAAATAAGTCTTGACAGGAAATAACACAAATTTTCGATAAAAAAAAAATTTTTTTTATTTAAATAAAAATATTTTAATTTTAATAAGAAATTTATGTTTGAAATATTAACAAACAATTTGGTAATTAATGAATTAGAATAAGATATTAAATTTTGTATTCATTTTTAATTGTTTAATTGCTCCATTATAATGAAAGAATTTAAATATTTGGTCTCTTAGACACAAAAATGAATTATTTTGCTATCTGTTTAAAATTGACAATTTATTATGCTTAATTTAAAATTAGACTCAACCCATATAATATATGTGATACTGTAACACCTTGCCAGAGGGACTTTCGTTTTAAAAATCTAAAGCATTTAGAAAAAAGACCTGCTTTAATCTAAAAAATTTGATTCCTAATTTCAATAAAATAAAAATTTGAGACATCAGATGTAATTTATGAAAAAATAATCTTTTTTACTTAAACAGTTGTTAAATTGATTTAAAAAAAAAATTTCATTATTCTTAAATTTTAAAAACAGAATCAAAAAATTAAAATTTGGACATTAATTATTGAATGAAAAACTTTGCCAACTGCGATTGAGTCAAACTTCGATGTCCAAAATAGAAATTCTAGAGGTTTTGTCAAAATGAGAAATATCAATCGAAGTTTTGTGTCTCAAGAGTACAGAAGGAATGAGGGCTCAGTCAGTATATGGGGATATATGTCTTACAAAGGAGTAGGTTGTTGCTCCATGCAATATGTTTACATGGACAACCTAGTAAAACACTTATTCGCATCTCCAATTGTAAAATAAAAATAAAACTATAAGTTAGGCTCAATATATTATTGTAATAGTATTATTGTAGTTGTCGCTACCCAGTCAACAAATAGATTTATCGAAGATTTTTTTAAGATCTTTAAAATTTCATTATTATTTGTTTATTTTTAAAGATAGATTAGAAATTTTATAAAAAAAATATAAAGAAATTTGAAGAAAATTTCGTCAAATTTTTTTATAATATGTAAAGAATTTCTAAAAAAATGTCTTCTAAAATTCAAAAAGTCTTATTATTTAATTTTAGCCTTGAAGATCCAAATTAGTAGAATACTCTAATTTTAATTACACTATTTTAATATCATAATTAAAAAAAAAAAATTCAACTAGTATCTTGAAATACTTTTTGATTATGTAAATAGCTTCATTTTTTTACTTCAACGTATGAAGTTAGATAACAAAAGCTTTGAATGACTGTCCTTACTGTCCTTATCTTTGAATGTTTTTTTTAGATGCACCGAGATTTTCAAAAGTATTGGCATAACAATCAATAATTGAATAATTAATCCCATCGTTACAATTGTTTTTCCCACAATTATCAGATTCATATTTTATTAGAAGAGATAAAACAAATTTAATTCAAATTTAATACCATTTTCTTGAAAGAAATAACCAACTTATAAATGAGCAATCAGGATTTAGAAAACATAGAAAAATAAATAAAATAAAATTATAATAATAAAAAATAAAATAGAAAACATAGGCGCACAGCGGATAATCTTTATTTTCTTATACAAAAATTAGTACAGTCTTTTAATAGAATGAAAAAAGTCTGCTGTTTATATTTTGACATTTCTAAAGCCTTTGATAGAGTTTGGCATGATGGACTAATTTATAAGCTAATTAAAACTAATCTTCCTCCTTATCTTATTAACTGGATCAGATCATTTCTCGATTTCCAGATCTTTTATAGTTAAAGTAAACGGACATTTGAGTTACCAATGCTTAATTAAAGCAGGGGTCCCACAAGGATCAGTAATTAGCCCGCTTCTTTTCAGCATTTTCATAAATTACATACCTAAAAGAAATAAGACCAATAGCTAATACTCTCTTCTTTTTGCAGATGACTTGACTACCTTTTTTATTTTAAAAAAGAAAGGAAATCTCAAGAGTTTAATTAATAAGTACTTAAAAGAAATTGAAAAATGGCTTTTCAAATGGAAAATGAAAATGTCAGTTGAAAAGTC
>VANL01001526.1:0-12534 GCA_006352455.1 Brachionus sp. 'Tiscar' | reverse complement strand
CAAAATGCAAATGTTTTAAATACTTCAAAGGAGTTTCATGTGAAAATAAAGAACAGACATTAGAAACAGTTGAAACAGTCATAAGAACTAGTTTTTTGGTTTTTTTGGTAGTAATTTTTTTGACCATCTTGAGCATAGCTTCACTCGACATTTTGAATATTTTCATAAAAAAAAAAACTAAAAAAAGTTTAAAAAACTAGAAATGGAAAAATTTTATTTTTATTATTTTCTAATTTGAAACTAAATTTTATTTTTAAAGGAAAAAATTAATTAACTTTATATAACTAAAAAAATAGAAACTTTACCTAAATTGATATTTTCTAAGTTAAATAAAGTAAAATGAAAAAATTATTAAATTAGTTTTGAGAACAAAATAATACTTTTCAATATATCTTCTTTTTGACGAAATTATTTTTCGACAAAATTAAAAATAAATTTAAGAAAATCTTTATGCATGAACTCTGAAAAATCAGATCTTTCCCGTTGCTCTTTCGATACGATCGAGGACCAAAGTTTAAATTTCGCAGAAAATAGCAAGCTTGAATTTTTAATATTTAAACCTTAATGTTTAGGTATGTGAAAACAACCGCTGTAATTCATTACTATTAAGACTTTAACAGTTCTCAGGTCGACACATTTAAATTGTCGATGATTGTAATTATTGAATAAAAAAATATATTTTACAGAAAAAAATCATCCTGAAATTTGGCCATTTTAAATATTTTTTGAATTTTAAATCGATAAAATTTTTGGTACCTTCATCTGGTAATATAGTAATATAGCGACCTCCACCACTTGTAATAAAATTATAAATTAAACTAAATTTATTTTTGAATTTAAAATTTTACAAAAATTTAAATCTTATAAAAAGTTTATAGTTAATATTAAATTTAAAAATGGGATAAATATTTTTTAATTAAAAAGCTTTTATGGGATATACCACAAGTAATAAAAAAAAATTGAAATTCATTCTCTATCAATTATCACCGTCTTTTTTATCTTCATTTTTGTTTTCTTCTATTTGTTCACTATTTTCTTGTTCTTTTTTTTTCTTTTCCTCTTCTAAACATGTTATTTTTTAAATAAATAAGGTTTTTATTTTGATTTTATTTATTATTTACCGGCTAAAATTTGCCATTTTGCCTTATTTTCAGTTAAATGCTGAGCCCATGGTCTTTCGATTGGTTTTTTCTTACTAAAATTTAAAAAAATTTTTTAGAAAATAATCAAAAAAATTTTTTTTCTCTATTCTAATATTACATAGATTCGGATGTAGAACTCGAATCATTTATATCTGATTTAGATGTTCTCGATTGTTCTTCGGACAAAATTTGCTCAAATATTTTATCAATCATATCTCCCATAACATTGAGCGATGGTTCAACTATAAAATTGATAAAACCAATTTGTGATTGTGCAATGGGTGTATTATTTCTGTCACAAAGAGGCGAGAATGGCAAGCCGAGCTCTTTTTCTTTATCGCCCTGAGAGAAAAATTCCTCAACCAAAAGATTGGTCCATTTTTCATGTAAAGGCCAATTCTTGCTCGGATGACTTATATCAGCACAATGAAGTACCAATGATAGTGCTTTGGGCTTGTCTATAGTCTCATTTAAGCTAATCATATTCTTGATAGTTTTAAGTTGGGTAAAATGAAAAGACATGTCAGTAGCTAATACCATTTCGATAACTAAATGTCTGAATTCCCTTTATTTAAAGGTTAAAAAAAAGTAATTTTAATTTAAGATGTGAAAATCTAACTTGAATTCTTCTCTAGTTAGTTCCTGGATAATATTGTATGAGTCGTTGAGCATTAGGCGAAAAGTGGCACTAATATGATAATTTTCCAATATAGCCCGGTCGTTATACACCAAGGCTATTTCGGATCTTGTTTGCATATGAAAATTGTTTGTGGTACCTGTATGTTCATAGTCGTGGATAATTGCAGAAACAAATGTGGCAAATATCTCAATACTAGATAACCAACTCTTAAAAAGATTAATTATTAAAATAAATTAATATAAAGTTAACAAATTTACCATCAAACCAGCATTGTTTAAAATGTGGTAAGTGGTTTGCAAAACATCAGTAGCATGAATTAAGTTGTGATAAGGGTTATTGTATTTAGAATATCCTGCCTCAACTGCTTCCAGAAAATTTTGCATTACCAAATTTTGTATTTTAAATTTGGACAAAATGTTAAATTTTTGCATTAATTCAAAGCCAAGATATCTTAAAGCTTGTCCTTCTGAGCACTCGTTCATAGCAAATACTTCAAAGTTCCAGTCATTTAGAGTCTAAAAAAATTGTATTTTATTTTAAAAAGTTTTTTTCCTAATATTTTTAAATGAGACAAAACAGATGCACAATCAATATTAACTAAAAACAAAATTACCTTTAAAACTTTAGAAACTTGTGCAGGAACATTTGATTCTAAGGAACTTGACATTCGTCTTAACATTCTTTTCAAATAGTTAATAAATATATCGGATATTTACAAGCATTTTTAAATATTTTTGAAAGGTTATATCAAAAGAGACATGCTTAAATTTTGAAACGCTGTATATTGACAGGATGTCTATCAAGTGAAACAAGGACCGATACTGAAGACTTGTAAAAAAAGCTTTTTATTCTTTTATAAAAACAAACAATTTTAATTTATTTTTGGAAATTTTACTAAAAATTAAAAATAAAAATCATTATATGAATTTAATAATAATTGTTTTACACAAATTATGTGAGAAAAATTTGGTAAATTTTAATAAAAAACTTAAATTAACTAGTAGTGATTAAAAGTTAAGAAGACAAGACGTTCGCATGAAAGACGGCTGAATTTAGAAAAGAAAAAAAAAGGGACTAGAATAAACTGATAAAAATTTCGAAAAAAAAAATTGATATTTAAAATATAAAAAAAGTACAATAATTCAGTTCCAAGTATCAATTTTTCTTGGCAATGGTCAACTTTTTTTAATATTTTTTTAATTTATCTCTTTTTCTGAAAAGATTTATTTTGACAATATAAAATTTCTTTTTGATTTGAGCTTCTAAAATTTACATTGGAACCAAATTTATAGTAATTAATATCAAATTATTTAAATAAAAATAATTTAGAAATAAATTATTACGGAATAAAATCTTTCCAAAAAAACTATATAGACAAATTAGCTTTTTTTTAAAGTAATTTAATAAATTGTTGCAGAATTTATTTATATCTTTTTGAAAAATTACTATTGAAACTAAACAAAAAAACATTTACATAGCATAAGACTAAATTTTTTTAATATTAATTTAATAAACTTGGAGTTTATTTAATCAATAAAATCAAATCTTATTTTAAGTCAATTTAATCTCGTCTAATTCAAATTAATAAGTTTACAATCTAATTGTTCCCTCAAGTATTATACTGAAATAAATTTTCCCATTTTTAACTAATTATTTCGCTTTATTTAATATTGCATTTTGAAACTATTTTTCCATTAATAAACAATCAATAGGGAATTTATTAAAATTAAAATAAATTTTAATTTATTTTTTAGTGTTTAGGGCTAATTTAGCTTTTTTTACAAGTTGAAAAAAAAAATTTCATGCGACTTTATTAGACTGATAGACCGATTCAGTGTCATGCTAAATTATCAATTTTCCAAAAACCTTTATTTTTGTGTCTAGATTCCAGCGTTTGCAAAATCTAAAAATTTTTGGTCCAAATAAAGTTAAATTTTTCAAAAATATTGTATATTTTTTTTTTTTTTCAAATAATATGGTTACCTGTCCACCATGATTCCGGCACGAATTGCTTGAGCAACACTTTTGAATTTAGGTTTATCTTCTGTTTTTTTTTTCATGTTGGAAACAGAACGTGTGAACGTCATGGAAAGCCAATTTCTGACTTCATTGGGCACTGCGTCTGGCTCGACTTCAGACAACACATCATCTTCGCTCATCAAACGCCTTAAAAATTAAAGTTTTAACAGTATAACCATGAGTATCTAAGCTGTAAGCGACAATTCCTCAATCTTTAATTTAGCTTTTGTTTTACACAAGCAATTAGGCTATAATTTATTTTCCTATAACAAATTAAAATATACAATGAAACTTGCTTTCTCTCATCTAGAAGAACATTTTCCAATACTTGAAGAAAATATTCAACATTTTTTTTCAAGTCTTTTTTAGTGACTAGAGAAAAAAAGTCCTGGTTGTGCTCACCCAATGCGTCTCGTATCTTGGCCAATCTAAAATAAAATACTTTAGGGTTCTGTTTAATTTTTTTGTACAAAAAATAAAACCTAGTTATACTACATTTGATTGAATCTATGTGATCTACAAGCGGCAGTGTTTCAAAATTGGATAAATCTGAATAATTATGCAAGCTTAGGTGGTTGATATCATCGAGTTTTTCTTTGTCTCTTGATGAGCCTTAATTTATAAATTTGAAAAGCTTTCGTTCATGCGATATAAGTCCAAATAATTAGAAATAGCAGCCTAAGATTAAAAAAAATTACCTATAAATTGAATTCTGATTTTTTTAACATTTATCATTTAAAAGGTTACTATTGACTCAAACTATCATAACAAATAATAAATTAAGTATATTTTGTAGATCTATTAATGTGAAAATTTTTTTAAATTAAGGGGCTGTAAATTAGAGGATATTTTTTCATTTTTAAAACAGGCAAAAATTGAACAAAAATTTAATATTATATTAAAAAAATATACGCAATTTGAATTGAAAAAAAAATCGGATTTTTCTCTCGCTTCATGTTGCCATTAGTATGTTTATTTAAAAATTGAGTAGTACCTATGAATGTTTTTTTTTTTGTTAGTGTATAAATCTAAAACAAAGAATGAATGCTTGGTTACCAAGAAATGTAAGCCTTTGTGACCAAGTTTATATAAACATTAAACAATCATTCAAGTCTTAAAGCACTCGAGTGACTTGATGAAATTAATTGCTTAGTTTAAATATACGGCGCGACTTTTCTACAATTTTAAAATTAATACTTAAATAATAAATGAATACAAATTTGAGACAAGGCAATTAGTATTATGTAATATTTGATTTTATTAACTTGTCTTTGAATTGATCCAGCTTCTGTGCATAATTATTCGGATTAGAATCGAACTTTAGGTTTTGATCTTTTTTCATAATTTTTCAATAATTAAAATATTTAAATATTTTCTTTAAAATTTAAAATTATCTAACTGCTTCATTGCTAAGAAAAATAAAAAAAAATATATTTTTTTTTATTTTTAAATCTTATCTAAAATATTTTTAAACATTTTAAATACTTATTTGAATGTCCCCTTTAAAATAAGTGAACCCAAAATCAGTTTCCATTGTAATTTTTTATAAATAATTTGCGATCGAATACGGTAAAATTTTTTAGACCCAGAAATAAAACAAAATTTAAAATTTATTCAGTATATAACAGTTTATAAATGATCTCTTATCAAAAAAGTCAAAAATTTCCGAATCAAACTAAAAACTATTAGATCTTCGCAAATTTTTATAAAATAAGAGCTAATAAGAAATTTAAGAAAGACGATTGACACTTTATATCATAAAGCTTTTAATTTTTTTAATTTATTACAAATGTTCTATATATCAATTTATAAAAATATATTATTTCTATATTTTCTAATTGTTTTCGGCATTAAATGAGATATTGTTATAACTAAAATAGACGAGTATGACTCAATTTTGCATAAGTGTTAAGTTTTAGAGTGTCGTGGCTTGGAGGGGGCATACAAGTAAAATGTCAAAAACTTAGTGAGATAAATATTTAGACATTAGAATTTTTTCCCTTATTTTTTTTAAATAATTTATTTGTCTTAAAAATTTTGTTTTTTTTAATTTCCAAATTCTTTTTGCCCAAAATTAGAATGATTCAAAACCGTTTTGTTACATTTTTTTACTTTTTCTTCTGTAATTTAAAAATTCTTTATCTTTTATTTTCATTATTAAAATTCTTCATTAAATAGTTATTAATTTAAAAGATAATAGTATTAATAGATCTAGTAATTATTAGCGCAACTTGGTAAAAAAAAATTATTAAAATTAAAAGCTATAAGTATTATTTATTTATTTTTTATTTTATTATTTAAATTTAAGTCCCATAGACAATTTAAAGTATTAAAATTTAAAGTAAAAAAATATTAAAAAAAGAGTAGAAAAATTACAATTAAATATTTATTTTACAATCGAGTAATCTTTAAGTTTATTTATTTGACTCCATTGACTTATACAATAAGGAGAGTATCAGTAGATAAATAAATACACAATTAGAATATAAAAATCTGTCTTTAAAGCCAAATCTACTTCAATTTAAAAAAGATACATAGGCTTTTAGAAGTTTACAAGCCTAGTGCAAAATTACATAGGTAATTTTATTATAAGTTATCATTAATTTTAAATTAAAATTTTACAAAACTACTGATACTTTTTTAATAAACCAAAAATAAAAATCAAACAAAATGTTTTTTTTTTAATTTTTTAATTGATTTTTTTTTTCCAAAATAGATGGTAGAAAAAATTCCTCTTAATTTTGTATCATTTATAAACATTTTCAAAAAATGCTACCAAAAATTTTTTAATTATTTAGTTTACTATCAGAAATAAAAAAAAAAGTTCTCATGAATAAAAAATAAATTGTAGCATGTAAAAAAAAAGAAAATAAGATATCATGAATTCAATTTATCTAATCTTATAATTAATCTTTCAATCGAGGTTATCAATCGATATTTCTAATTTGAGAGTCAAATATGAGGATATTGAAAAAGTGACTTGAAAGAGTATAGAGCAAAAAAAATTTAATAAAGTTAAATATTCTCTTCTTACTTGATATTCCACCATATTGATTGAGAGACGAGAAAGATGATGTAGAATCATCGGTTACCATTTTGCATCTGTTGTTCGAGACTGAAAAATAAATTAGTTTAATTAGGAGATAAATAAATGCGTTCGAGATGAGAGCACCATCTATCATTTCTCCAGTAGGTAACGAGGCCAGCATGCGACCCGTTTTAGACCTGTAATATCTAATAGCCATTGTTTATGACAACTATGGGATCATTTGCTAGGAAATTAACTTCAATATTTGATAGAAAATTTAACAAGATAAATTCAGCGCATTTATAAGTTTTATCTATAAAAATTTTAAATGAAATTTTGTCATGAAAAAATTTATGATTGAAAAAGAGGATTTCTTTGTCATGAAAAACAAGATTATAAAACATGATTTAATATGTGCAAGGAAACTTGATTCACATTTGAAATTTGAATACTTATAAAATGTATATAAATGACGTTTTACCAGAATTAATATCAATAGTCTGACTTTTCTTATAAAAACTACAATATATTTAAAGCACAGCTTGTCAAGATATCGGAAATATTAAACTGTGCCATTTTTAATTAAATTATAAATATCATATCTAAAGAACAAATTTAATTTTTTTCTCAGAAGCGAATTAATGATACTTATGATTGAGAAAAAAATTGAAATATAGTAATCAACTTTTGATGCATTTTCTAAATTAAATAATGTAGGTTTCAATTCTAAAAGCCTTAAATAAATCTATATAAAATAAAATTGCATTATCATGTTTGTATTAATAATGATGTATCTTTTCTTTTAGATTGAAATAAAAAATTAATGATAATTTTTGAATACAATGTTTAGTTAGACAATGTGTCAGTATTGGACGAATTTTTTGATAGTGAAGCATATTTTTTGATGTTGTTTGAATAAAAAACTTAAAATAAGGAAATTGCAATTAATTTTATTTTGTTGCATCCTGTCAATATTCAAAAATTAATTGATTTTTGTCTCAACTAAAAACATTTTAAAAACTTCTTCTAGCACTCGTTTTAAAAATAAAAACAATTATATATAGAAATTTTTGATTAAATTTTAAATGTCTAATACAAATAAATTTAATTTAAAATAATTCAATTAAAATTATTCATTTCGTTTTATCTAGATCAAATAAATACTAGAAACTACTTGGTTTTAATTGAATAAATATGATGAAACATCTGCTTTGATCGAAATAAATCATTTTAGAATTAGATAATAAAACACCAATGTTCAAAAATTGAAAAAATGAGTGTTTTTTGTTTTTTATTTAGACTCATTAACAGAATAAGTATCAAATTTTATAAAAACTTAAAACTAATTATCTTTCAAACAGTTAATTAATTTCAAAAACAAAAAAAAATCTAGAGGCCTAAATGAATTTTATTTATTTGTTTTCTGTTTTCCGAGCTAAAGTAAAAAAATTAATTAAATAAAAAATAGAATCTTGTTATTAAATTCGTGCTATTCTATTTAGAACAGTTTAGCATTTAAACACTTTGAATTTAATTTAATTAGATTTCTTAAAATACTACTAATTTTTAAGAAGGATCTACTGTGGTTTATTATTTAGCATGTCTTTTAAGAAAATAATTAAAATATGCAATCTTAACACAGCTTATTTTATTAAAGGGATAATAAATTAAAAATAGAATCTATAAGAAGAGCTCGAATTAATTCAGAAATACTTCATTTTAACTGTATTGTCGATATGAGTTTATAAGATTTCATACTTTTTTAAAAAGACAAACAAATTTGTGCTCTGTAGTGCAATGGCGACATACTTGAAATATCATGCTACTTATTTTAGGTTTATTCGTTGTATCGTAAGTCTCTTTGAGGTGTTTAGCTTAAGTGTCAATTGTCATTATTTGATTAAAGTAAGAAGCATTAATTTCTATATTTTTTTTTTAGCATTTATCAGCTAGTGATAGTTCCTCATTGTTGATTAAGCCTTCAATCCGGGAAACTATATTCAATATTTCAGAGATAAAATCACACTCGTTTTAATAGTTTGCTAGCTCAATTAAAATCAGCCCAGTGTATTTATATTTTATCAATCTTTCATAGAAAGCAGTTTTTAATTTCATAAAAAAAATTCTGTTTTTACTGGGCTAAGTGAGAGCAAGATTCAACTTTTGATGCATTTTTTTTAGAAGCGTTTTGATTTCTATTTTAAAAAATAACCAAAAATTTTAATAAAATATCTTTTATTAATGGAATTTTTTTTCTAAATTTTATAGAAAATTCTTGAAAAAAATTTGCATCAGACTGACAGATTAATAAAAAATTGCTCAATTAGTAATTGATTTTTGAATGGTTTAAGTTTTATTCAATAAACAATAAAAATAATTGACTGAAAATTTGAAATCTATAGAGTTTCCTTTCTTGATATTCTCGTTTAAATAAATATCTATTTTCTGCTGCATTAAAAAAAAATTCTAAGCATCTAATTGCTTTATTGTTTAATTAAGCTTTATAAATTTAAATTTTGAATTAGAGCTTAAAAAAGCTATTCGACCTCTTGTTCTCGTTCTTAAATATAAACTTAAAATTACTTTTGAATTTGAATAAATCTGAACTGATCTATTTCAAAGCTGAGTTAATCAGAACTAATAAATATTTATTTAATTTTAGATAAACTAGCTTACTACATCACCCCTGGAAAATAAAGAATAATGTTGAGATTGCAATTATTGAAACCAAATCTAATAATCACATGCAACATTAACTCAGTTGTTAAATTATTTAGAAAATTTATCTATTTGGATCACATATTGGGTAAACATTCATGCTGATTGACTATTGATTTAAACAAACTTAAAAGAAAAAGAGGATGAGCTATGAATGTAATATAAATTTCGGAAATTAAAGTTTTTTCCGTAAATTTTTGCATTTAAAAAATAAAAAAAAATGCTGAAATTAAACAAAAACTTGAGTTTATATCCAAACAGTGATGGATTTTGAACAATAAAAGCTAAAATTCAAATCACTTTATCAGTATATCAGATCTAAAAGATACAGAATAACACATAACTAATTAAAAAAATGGGAAACATTTTTTAGAAAAAATACGCTTATGTTTTCATAAAAAAAATTGCTTTATTTAAATTTTATCTTGTTTATTTTAGGCTATATTTATAAAGTAAAATTAAGATGTGCTCAAAAATCATAAATTTTTCAACAATATTTTATGATTATTAGTCAAAAAAAATAACTACTAATTAACTTATTTTTCAATTCAATAAAAAAAAAAGTCAAATTTTAATAAATTATATTCTAGTTTTGTATGAGTAAATCTTTCATTTTTTTTAGACAGCTTAAAATGAAGTCTTGTAGAAATGTTGCAGAACTTAAATACAGGTTATATGAACTCTGCATCTGCTATTACATTGCGCTGAACGAATTTAAGACCTAATCAAATTAAGTAATTTGCATTTAAATTTTTTTTTTAATAAAAAAATATCTCAAATTAATTATTTTTTTTTTTTTTAAATTAAAAATAAAAAAATCAGAAAATTTACTCGAACGCAAAATAAAAAATAAGCAGAATGACAATCTCACCTTGATTATACAAATTAGTAAAAATACTTAGATTTGGCTTTGTACTAATTTCGGCTTCCATATCGGATAAAATTGACACTGTAGGGCTATTTGCGTTATCATCTCGATCAAAATTCACCAAAAATCGATTGTTCCTCTGATTGCGATGATGGTAATGGTGATGATGATGGTGATGATGATGATGAAGATCACTTTGCTTAGATTTTTTATAATTCATTTTCAAATTTTTAGAAGATATCGATCTATATTTTTTTGGTATTGTATCGGTCGATGTCGCGCGGCTAATCAAATTTTTTGCCTTAAAAATTTCAACCTGACAATATTTATCCCGTTTGTCCAAGAGGTCCAACGATCTGCAATGAAAAGGCTTGTCCACACTATTTTGGTAAGAAGCCGATCCTATAATTTCCGAATTTCTATTTCTCCTAGACTTATTCGTAATTTTGTAAGTTTTAAATCGCTGCTCGCGCTTACTTGGTGTGTCACGGTTCAATTTTAACTGTGGAGATAGCTCATTTTTTGCACATGACTTGCCTTTACAGCTTGACACCACAATTCCCATTCATCTAGAACTAATATTTTTCTATTTCTAAATCCTTTACCTTTTTTTAATAATAAAAAATTTAAATATTTATCTTTTTTTATTCACTATTTTAAATAGTTGTATCAAGGCATTTTTAAAGCGGAACTTTTTAGATAATTGAAAATTTTGTGATTTAAGCTCATCAGATAGTCGGATTGATTTAGAAATGGCAAAGACGTGAAAACAGAATAAAGCGGAAATTTATTAAACAAATCAATGAAAACGAATATTGTCATATCTTTTTTTCATGGCTGCACTAAACAGAGCACACTATCAATTGCGTCAATAGATTAGGGAATAAATAATTTTTTCTCCAAAATCAGCACCTTTAAATACATAAATTGATTATTCACGAAAGAATTTTGTTTTCGTTTTCAATTTTATTAAATAAGCCGGATATGCCAGGTATCTAAACAAACTGCTTGCTTAGATACATTAATAAGAGAATCATAATTTTTATCATTGACTAGGGACAAACAATGGAACTATTGATTATAAAAAATTATCATTTTAGATTTGCCAAGCGAACAAATACTTGACGACAAGGAATGCATAGCAACCAATCACACATTTAAACAAAATCGATAATCTCCTAACAAATATCTTTTTATTTCATTTGAAAATATTCTCATTTTTTTTCAAAAATAAAATACACAAATTTCGGACAGTTTGTTTACGTGGAATTTTTGTGAATATTAAGGAAATTTGATTTGATTTAATTTTATAATTGCCTTAAAATATTAATTTTCTATCTAATTATTTATTTAAGCTTATTATTGACAAGCTAAAGATCAAATTATAAAAATTAATTTTTAATTTAAAAAAAAATTATTTGATTAAGTTGAAAATTCAAAATATTAAAAAAATAATATTTTATAATTTTTACTTTTAAATTTATTTCAAATGAGAAATTATAAGTGTTAGCTACCGTGACTGGCAGCCACTAGACCGCCACAAAATGCGGTTGGCCATATTGATGGCTGTGTGGAAAGACAAACCTTTAAAAATTTTAGATATGAAAATTTTATATTCTCATAGTCATCCTTAGAAAACAGTAAGTGCACTCAAAAGTGAAAAAAAAAGGGCATTAAGAAATGGAACCATCAAAGAAAAAAAAATTTTATATTATTTTTCCCTTAAAATTAATTAAGGGTGTGCCTAACCACCGCACAAAAAAAAATTTTAACGAACATTCAAAAAAATTCCGTCGCACAAATTTTTTTGTTAAACAGACATTTACTGAACAACGCACAAAAACTTGCTACCACACATTTTTGAAATAATTTCAACGCACATGTACTAACATTATATAAAAATTTCAAACGCACATTTGGAAAAAAAATCTGTTTATTTAGAATTTAAAAAAAATGAATTTACGGACTAAAATATTTATAAGTTTTCTGATAATGAAGAATTTTTAATAAATATCACCGATAAAATGTGTAACTGCAAATGTTTTAGAAAAGATGCGATTTGTGGGCATTTATTAGGTTTAAACTCGTTGCTAAATAACGATAATTTTGTAAACAAGCC
>VANL01001525.1:0-12534 GCA_006352455.1 Brachionus sp. 'Tiscar' | reverse complement strand
CTCATTACTGGTCTCATATTGATAAAATCTGCAGTAATTTTTTAATGTTTTTATTTAGCTAATTATTTTTCAAAATTAAATTCTATTCAGAATTAAAAGAAATAAATGGTACTTTTTGCACTCATTCAATTCAATGTCAAACCGAAAATGGACTTAGTTGTGTGACTAACCGATGCTTGTAAGGTCACTATACACTTTTTTAAAAAATATTTGCAATATTTTTTAGCTGCGCTGAATTCTACTATTAGTCTGGAGCAAAATGCAGTATTTGAGCTCAAATTTTTCAATTTAATAACACATTAATTTCATTTAAGTTTTAAAACAAACTGTTAATACTTTGTGTGATAACACTTTCGAATGCCAAGACTACAATGGACTTCAGTGCTTGAACATAGTTGGCAAAAAGGTATGTGAGTGTCTAATTCACATGTTTTGGAATGGAAATGAATGTGGTAATTATACTTTAAAAATTATTTGATACGTGGCTAAAATTTAGACCCAATTAAAAATTAAAATAAAAACAAATAAAATAATCTTTTTATTAAGATAAATTTGAATTAAAAAGTTTTAAGTAAAAATAATGAAACCTACCATGAAGGATTGTGCCATTTTTTACTCAATTCTCATATGTTATTTTATAAAAATATTTAAATAATTTTTTTTATATTTTATTAAATATTGATTAAAATTTTTAGATTATCATAAGATATTCAGACATTTTTTTTAAACTTTAATTAATTGAATTTTAAACGAAAGGTTGCTCTAAAGCAATCTTTGTTGGGTCCTTTGGGGATTTTTATATTTAATTGCTGGTACAATGAATGTATCAAGCGCAACGATTTGCGAACATATTTTGCTCTTAAAGAACTATACATTTTTGATAATAAAATTTTTCAGTACCAGTGTATACCGTAGGTCTAAATTATATTCGTGGTACAAATCAGAGTTGGTCAAAAGTCAAAGTCAAGTCTGGACTGTCTAACATTTTCTTAAGCTAAAAATATGTCTATTATAGTGTTCATATATTATTTTTATAGATCAATGAATGAATAGTGTATTTGGAAAAAACAAAAAATAAATGTTAAAAAGTTATCCAAAAATTTCTTAAGCTTAAATATATCTAAATGTTCATTTTCATAATTTTTTTTATTAATCTAAAGAAGATTTAAAAATTATAAAGTAATTGTAAATAAAGTTGACTTGAATGGACTCAATTCAAAGTCTGACTTTGACTTCGACTTATTACGATTCTGACTTTAAAGTTTGACTTTTGACCAACTCTGGCACAAATAGACCATAAATGAAAAAAGCTTTGGATAAATAAAGTTGCCTTTTTATTTAAATATTTGATTTTTTTTAAATAAACATGTAACCGATTAATAATAAATACAATATATATTCTTTAAAAGCTTTATTAAAGTAATTGAACGTTCTGAAGTTCTAAGAATGGAATGATTATTTGTACCCATATGCCTGTGTCAAAAACAGGAGCTCATAATTAAGTCAAGATGTAAATGAAAATTTATTTGTCAACATTTCGAAGCGTCAAGCTTCTGAGATACTTTATAAGCTTTACTTATCTTTGTGCATCAGTTGACAAGCTGATAAATGATTGATGATTCAGAGTGACAAAAATTTAATATTATATATGTTATAGGGCTTCATTGCGCACCAAGACTTAAACTTCAGATATTTTAGTTAATGTAAAATTAGTTTCTTTTATTGAAATGTTTTATCTAAAAACTAAAAACTAAAAAGCTAAAAACTCACCAAAAAAATAAAGTTTAAATGATGCCAATTATGTAATGTAATTTTCGTCCCAATAATGGCATTTACAAGTGTTCAGTTCCCAATTATCATGATACAATTCCAGACTTGTTTTTAAGTCACAAGTCTTAAGTCAAGTCAAGTCAATGACTTAAAATTTTTTTTTTTAAGTCAAGTCAAAAATTGCTAATAATTGTCAAAATGGCAAAATAATTTTAAAATATTACATTCTCGTATTTCAATTAGCAACAGACAACGATCTCGAAGGGATTGATTAAGTGATCTATCAGGACCAGACTTGTTTTTAAGTCACAGTTTTAAGTCAAAGTTATTAACTTTGATTCTGAGATACTTTATAAGCTTTACTTATCTTTGTGCATCAGTTGACAAGCTGATAAATGATTGATGATTCAGAGTGACAAAAATTTAATATTATATATGTTATAGGGCTTCATTGCGCACCAAGACTTAAACTTCAGATATTTTAGTTAATCATGTGTCATGATTAACTTTGACTTAAAACTGTGCATAGGGTGTATTCCTGTTGTAGTTTATTAATTGTAAGCTTTTATTTTACCAATATTCTTTGAAACAACTGCTATTTTTTAAGATGTATCTTTTTTTTTTTAATTAATTTTAAATTTTTAAATTAAACAATAAAAAGAAAAAAAATTAACTAATGGTAAAGAGTGTAAATTAGATGCAGAGTGCGATCAAAGAGTTGGTCTATCATGTCATGCCAAATGCAGGTAAAATTTGATTTTAAATCTAGTTTAAGCTTAATTTAAAATAAAAAGATGTGAATCAACTCGATATTGGTCTATAAATTTTTGTCGTAATTTTCAGGACTGTTTTGATGAAATTAAATTATTTAAAAAAAAAATTAAAAATAATTAAAAAAAGATATAAATGATACATGCAACAAAAACTTTGAATGTAAAAATAATCTAGGTCTGTTGTGCATTGGGGGAAAATGTGATTGTATGCCTTTGATGTATTGGTCAGGAACAAACTGCGGTAAAATAATTTTGATCATTAAAATTTTGATTTTTTTACAATTTTTATATTCTAAAGAGTTTAAGCTTAAGGAAAGCATGTCATGTACTGATTTTGATTGTCAAAATTATGCTGGACTTAGTTGCACAAGTAAATTGTGCAAGTAATTTAGTTTTTAAGAAGAAAAAATCTTTAAATTACAATAATCATTAAATGTAGATGCGATGCAAACTCGCATTGGGTCATCAATAAATGTCCTAAGTTATTTTTCTTCTCTTTATAAAATAAAAACATAAAAAAAAATTATTTTTTTGCTCCAATTTTTATTTTAGTCAAAAATTAAGAATTTTTCGAAAATTTTTCTCAATTCTTTTTTAAAGAAAAATATGTAGAAATAAATCAATATTGTGATGAAACCACTTATATTTGCAAGTCAAATCTTGTTTGTCAGGGAGCAACAATGGGCAACTTCATATGCCAGTAAGCTGAAAAATTATCAAATAAATTAAAAACATTTAAAATAATCTTGTTCAAAGGTGTCCATCTACAAATTTTTGGAGTGGCTCACAGTGTGGTAAATCTAAAATTAAGTTTAGAATTAAATTTTTTTTTCACAATTTTTATAACAGAATCATTGAAGACTTATCAGGATTCTTGCGATGATTGGAATATACCATGTGATTATACACTTAACCTAAAGTGTCTTTTAAAAGATGAGGGCTCTTCTTGTTATGCTGGTTACTTAGGAAGAAGATGTAACTGTATTGATACTGAATATTGGGATGGTACTGCATGCATACCTAAGCTGCTTGATGGTCTGATAACAGATCATAAATGTAAATGCCGTCAAGACTTAGGACTGGAATGGTTGTCTTATTCAAGCACATACACCTGCTACAGTGTTTATAGTCCTAATAAAGCATGCGCATGTCCAGATGACAAATACTGGACAGGCGAAATATGTGTAGAGAAAAAAACCTATTTTGATTATTGTATAGAGAGTTGTCATTGTAAAGAAGACTTGGGTCTTACTTGCCAAAGCTATATCCTTGCATATTCATGTTATCAGTCGTTTGGTTCGGGCAAAAAGTGTTTATGCAACCATTTGACTCATTGGTGGAATAAAGACCAAAAAAAGTGTGGTAATTTTTTTTATGTATTGGAAAGTAGATAATTTTCCAAATTGGAATATTTAAGAACAAAAATACACATATTCGGATGAATGCAAAGAAAATTGTCAGTGTAGAGAAGATTTAATGCTAACGTGTCAGAATAATTCTGGTTATTCATGTATAAATAATTTTAATGGAAAGAAAAAATGTGATTGTGATTCCATTCAATTTTGGGATGGAACAACTTGCAGTAATCAAAACTAATTTAGATTAAATTTATTTTAATTTTTATGTATATTGTTATGTAAGTTAATAAACACACAGATGGTACAGCCTGCAATTATAATTGTGAATGTAGAGAGGATTTGGGACTAAGTTGTATTAGCTTTTTTTGCAGATGCAATGCCAATTCGTAAATAAAATTAATTGATTGCTAAAATTCTAGTTTTAATTTTAAAATAACTAATTTTTAAGTGCATGGAATGGACTTCAATGTGTATAAAAATTAAAGAACAACCAATTTTTTATTTAGTGTAAAAAATATTTTTGTGAATTAATCGAATTTGACAAAATGTCAAATAATTTCAAATAAATATTTTTTTACAAGAAGCTGATTTTTTTTTAAACAAAAAATAAACTTAAATAATTTAAAATTGACTGAATATCAATAAAAACTTTTGTGAAATGAAAGAAATTTTTTGATAATAGTGGTGAACTGAGTAATTAAAATAAAAGAAATTAATATCGAGATAAAACGAGAAAAAAATGCTCAGTCTGATAGCTTCAATCAAATATTGATTTAAATCTAAACATACTCTAAAAAGCTACAAAATATTTAAGTGAAATATTTGAAAAATTTTATTATCTAAAAATTTTTTAATTTAATTTTTTTTTTTCATTTCAAAATAGTACTGAAATTTAGGAGTTATGAGTGATAAAAGCTTTGTTTTAGTTGATACATTTTTCAGAACAAGTTTTGGACCTAAATAATAAAAGATATTTCAATTTTAAGCTTTTGTTATTTTTGTTCCAAAATTCACAAAATCGATTCTAACAATCCAATTCAAGAATTTTCCAAAATTGTTTTACTTGAGAGTGCAAAGTATTCCAGTCAATTCATTAACAAAATATGTTTAATAGATGAAGAATACGTTCAAGTAGACTCATCTAATTATTGAACAATAAGTATTACTAGTTGTCTTGGTGAGCGGTATTGTGAAAATAAAAAACAAAAAGAACAAAAATTTTTTTATAAATAAAATTTTTCTAAAATAAAAAAAACATTAAAAAAAATACTGCAACTTAGTGCAACAAACTTTGTTGTATCTTTTTAGCCTAAAATAAAAAATTTATTTTCTTTTTTTTTTTAAGTAAACAAAATCAATAATAAATTTAAATTCTATTGATGTTTTATTTTTTGTCTTTTATTTATATCAGAAAAATAATTTTAGGTAAAAAAGATGCAACAAAGTTTGTTGCACTAAGTTGCCGTTTTTTTTTAAATGTATTTTATTTCAGTAAATTTTGATTTATCAAAAAATTAAAAATTTTTGTTCAAGAAATTTAAAATACCTTGGTGAGCTTCTTGAACGAATTATCTTTTCAAGATTATATGATTTCTTAGAAAAAATTCGTTGCTAATTCAAGAACAATCTAGTTTTAGAAAACATCGAATAACCGCAGATAATTTGGTTTTCCTTATAAAAAAAAAGTTGTCGAATCATTTAATAGAAAGAAAAAAGTATGCTGCTTATTTTTTGACATTTCCAAAGCTTTCGACAAGGTTTGGCATGAGGGTATAATTTACAAGCTGAAAAAAATAAATATACCTGCTTACCGTATTCCCTCGTTCGATTATGCTGCACCACAAGCTAAACTACCAGCTTTCGGACCGTGCACCAAACTTTAATTAGTTATTTTATTTTGTTTGTCTTGGCTTGTAGTGCAGCATAATCGAACGAGGTAATACGGTACTTAATTTATTTTATTTAAATCATTTCTTAACTCTAGAACATTTAAAGTAAATATAAATGATCACTTTAGTGATGAATTCAAAATATCTACTGGCATTCCTCAAGGATCAGTTATTAGTCCTTTACTATTTAGTATATTTATTAATAATATTCCTAACAGAAATAAATCTAATAATAATGAATATTCCCTCCTCTTTGCAGACGATCTTTTCAATTGAAAATTTAGAAATTAAGATGAATAAGTACTTAATTAAATTAAAAAAGAGACTTTTCAAGTTGAAAATGAAGATTTGGGTTAGAAAGTCTTGCTCAATTCTGAGTTTAAATTAAGAATTTATGGTAATAGAATCATAAACTTAAAAGAAATAAATTTTTTAGGAATTAAATTCGATTCTAAATTAACCTTTTCTTCAATGATAATAGAAATTAAAGAACGCTGAAATTCAAGGCTAAATTTAATCAAAATTTTGTCAAATAAAAAGTAGAGCCTTGACTTTTAAACTTTAGGAAACCTTTATAAGGCTTTGATTGGATCTATTCTAGATAATTTTTTTCCTTGCTTGAATTCATTTTCAGAAACTAATATAAAAAGGTTAGAAGTAATCAAAAATTCAGCACTTATGAGAAATGATACTCCTTCCAACGTATTACATCACGAGTCATATAATAAACTTAAACTCCTAGCAGTCTCAAATCGACTTTTTGAATTTAGTGAGATATATGTTAGAGCAGGACTGAATCATTCTGTTCCATTGATTGTTTATACTGGTGGAAGAATATAATAAAGGTTTTGAATCAAATACCTAATTTCAATTTTCTTCTATTTTAATCTATTTTATTTTTATTATACTTTTACTTATTTTAAATTTTTTTAATCTGAAGGAGCTTTAGCTCAAAACAGAAAAAACAAATTAAAAATAATCTCAATTTAATTTCAATTTGGGTGTTATTAATTGGTCTAATTGATCAGATCGGCTTAAAAAATATACCATTTTAGCTAATTATTATACAGTTGCTGACTTAATAAGGACTATGCAGAATCTTTAGAAGTTTTCGCCTACCATTGATAACAAACTCCGTATGTTTAGAAAATTTGGATTCTAGCAAATTATGTTGGGGAGAATTTTATGATTTAATTTACTAAACATACGGAGTATGTTATCGTATATTTTTGAGAGCTTAAAATAAAAAATTAAATAAAAAAAAGTCAATGTTGGGTTTTTTTTAATTTTTGTTAAAAAAAATTTAATTAGCGACATTTTGTTACTTATCGTGTATCATTAGCTTCACTCCAGCTAAGCTGCTTTTGTCCATTTTTCATACCTTAATTTCAAAATTTAAAAAATATAATCATCAGAAATAATTAGCATGATTTAAAACTTACATGTAGGAATTTTGCAGTTTAAACCATAAGCTGATTTTAGCCTTGATATACAATCTAAGTATCCACGGTCAAATATAGCCAAGTCACCTTTTTTTAAATAGATCTCTTAGATCTTTTATCAATACATGTTCCATAATCGATGCGTCGTTATCAGTAGCAGCGTGATTGCCATAAATATCAATTATTTTCCCATTTGAAGTTGTTATAACGAACCGCTTAACGAGTGGCCTATTCTTGTGTCGCTAAATCATATTATACGAACTCTTCTGGCAATAGCAGTAGGGACCATCAGCAATAATAGCAAGCTGGTTGTCATCCAAATCGAATAACGCCTTTACCATCTCCGTATTTTGTCCGAGTCATTGTTCTCTCGAAAATCGCTTTGCTTCAAGATAATCTAGAACAAAATCTTTGATCATAGCATTTCGGACTTGTTCGCAAATATTACTTATATTTTGTGGATATTTGCCTTCATATTTTGATCAAGTCCTGTTTTTAGCCAAAATAGGTAAATCACAATAGCTTGTAATTTAGAACGATTTTTAGATACAATTAATAATTTTAATCCATTAAATATAAAAAAAATTCTGGTTTTAAACGTCTTTTTTAAAACCAGTTGTTTTATAACATAGTTCTTCCGTCACTATTGAAAAATCATTGAATTTTTTGAACAAACTTGATCTTTGTTGTTCACGTAGTTTAAAACCTTCAAAATTTTCTAAAATTTTTTCGTTTGTCAGGCCAATATTATCACTAACTCCAGGTATACTATCGATATGATCGTCTTTAACATAATAGTTTTTGGTTAAATGTTCACGACACAACCTTGCTCCTCTCGGAATTAAAATGTCTTGCTCCTCTCGTTTCATATAAATATCAATAAAACTTAGCTTCAAGTGATAAAACTGACATTCGTTTAGAACCAGTCTTTCTTTCACAAATAAATCATAAACAAATTTTTTTCAAAAAAGTTGTTTTTTACACAATTCAAGATCATAATTTAGTGGACATTAGCAAAATATTGCAATAAAATGTGTTTCGGACAAAGATTGATAAAAATCCTTTAAAAAGAGCTATTATTTATTATTTTAAGTCTTCATCTTCATATCTGAAATTTTAGGCCAAATTTCAATGGAGATCACAAAACACTTTATAGTCTTATTTAAATAATTGTTAATCTTGTAGCATTTGTTCTGATAATTCTGATTCTACATTTCTTACTTGTGGTTCTTGTAATTGTCCATAATAAATGTCATAAAACTTTATTTTTTTTTAAATTTTAAATAAGTGAAAATGAAATAGATTTTTCTAGTTTATGGACTTTTTCTTAAGATTTCAAAAATGGCCTAATTTTAGTCTTGATTCAAGAGCTCAATTCATTGGAAATCTTTTTATCTTCAAATTCGTATATACTCACTTGAAAATACTAGAATATATGTTTGGATTATTTCTTAAATATGGCCGTAAAATCTTTATATAAAAAAGTAACCAGTCAAGTGAATGAACGGCATTGTGAAATTTGATACAAAACTTTCAATAAAAAGCATGAAAAATTTATTAATTTTGTTCTAATGCTCAAAAACATGTTCTGAAGATGAAACAAAGTTAAACAACTGATGTTTCACCTAGTGCGGAAGTCCGCAAATTAATTGGGATTTATTTTATAATACTTTTAAATATCATGCAATTTTGCAGAATTTAGAAAGATTTTGCAGTAGGTGAAACATCTTTAGAACAAAATTTTTAAATTTTTTCTGCTTTCGGAAGTTTTGTTTGAAATTTCACTATGCCAATGCTAATTTTGTTTATCAAAAAACATAAAATTTAGTTGCAACAAAATGAAGAAGCAAAAACTATAATATTTAAATAATAAATAAATACTTAAATACATTAAAAAGAAATAATCTAAATTTGTAATTTTAGCTTGGCTGTGACATTAAAAAAAAGCTAGATAAAATATCTTTTTAATTCAAAGATAATTTATAAATTTTTTTTTTTTTTTGATATAAAAAGGTAACTTTAAAATCAATCCTAAGATAAAAATTTAATTTGAGTCAAATTATCGTTATTTCGAAATATTTTAAACTGATAGTATATTCTAATCAAACAATTTGTCTAATTACTAACATTCAATTTAAAAAGAATATTATTGAATTATTTTAAAAAATATAAAATAAATGATAAGTGATAAATTAAAGCTATAAATTACAGAAAATTAAATCAAAAAGTTAATTATTTAAAAAAATAAACATGAAAGCTTTTGAAACTAATTTTGCTTAAAATAAACAGGATGGACACGAAAATTCCACAACAAACTCATTTTCAGCAATATACCCAACAGAATTTGTCAATTCTAATTTGGAACAAATAAGAAGAGCAAATGTCCTAGATAGAAAAATATCAGATTTTAATTCTTATATCTATTTCACACTAATTGTACTTCTTAGTTATAAGTTTTTATTTTATGATTTATTTGAGGATTCCATTGATCGCAAAGGAATATGGATTTTCCTTTTGATTGGTATCACAGGATTGCTAGTTGCTATTTCAGTAGTAGCTTTAAGATTTGTTTCAAATTCAAATAAAATATATTTACTACTTTCATTAAGCAGTTCATTCATTTCTATTGATATTGCTAATTTTAAATTTAACAAGCTCGGATTTTATCAATAATATTAGCTTTCGGAGTATCAGAAATTAAAAATAAAATTTTGACCAAAGCAGTATGTTTTATCTGTTCTTTTTTAAAAATTTCATCTTTTTTTTATTTATTTTTAAATTTATATTAGAAATGATTCCAAAGCTTCCAATTCGGTTGGTCCAAAGACCAACAATCGTTTAGGAGGGTTCCACAGTAAAATAACGACATTTAGGTTCATCACATACAAATATTTACAAGCTAGTTAAATTTTTTTAGACAATAAAGTCAAATGTAGCGGTGGATGATTTTGAAAGTGTTAAATTTAGAAAAGAAGAGGTGAGACCAAGAAAAAATGACTGTAAATAGAGGTATAGTGAATTTCTAGAACAAAAAGAACAAAAATTTTGTCTTTATTGTTAAATAAAAATTTAAAAAATAAAATAATTAGAAAAAATACTTCATCATAGTGCAACAAACTATGTAGAATCTCTTTTACCTAAAATAATTTTTATTCTGTAAATAAAAGTCAAAAAATAAAGCATCAATTAGATTTAAATTGATTATTGATTTGGTAAATCTAAAAAAAATAAAATAAAGTTTTTAGGGTAAAAAAGATGCAACATAGTTTGTTGCACTATGCTGAAGTATTTTTTCTAATTATTTTATTTTTTAAATTTTTATTTAACAATAAAGACAAAATTTTTGTTCTTTTTGTTCTAGAAATTCACAATACCGTAAATAGAGAGATTAAAAAATGTTCTTAAAGAAAGGAAAGAAAGAAAGCATTATTACAATTAATCAATTTTAAACCAAATTTAGTTTAATTCATTAATTTATTTAATTATTTTTAAGTTATAATTGAAATTTTAGAGTAGAATTAGAATTTAGAAATCACATATTTTAGACTGTTTAAATCTAGAACTTATTTGTTTTATATATTTTATTTTATTTTATTTATTCAATGAACGCCTTGTAGGCGATGTAAAGAAAAATTTAAAATAAAATCTTTTTCACACAAGGATTGGGACAAAGTTTTTGGCAATGGGGACGGGACGTGAAAAAAATTATTAGCCAAGTTAAAAGCTTATAGTTGGTGAGCCTCTTGAGTAGATAAAATCATTTCTAATAGGCAGAAAACAGGAAATTGTTCTTGGCAACATATCGTCAGAGATGGTTGAAGTTACAAGTGGAGTTCCTCAAGGGTCGGTTCTCGGACCTATTTTATTTGTTTTGTATATAAACGATCTGCTAGATAACATTCGAAGCCCATGCCTGGGTTATGCAGATGATCTTAAAATTATTCGAGTCATAAATAACAAGGCTGAGAAGATGTCAAGTCAAAGTATTTGTATCAAATGACCTCTAATGGAACAAGAAATGCAGGGCGGCAGCGGCGAAAGCAAATAGGGTTCTTGGAGAATTCAAGAACTCATTTGTATGTCTAGATCAGGTTATATTGAAACTTTTATACACTAGTCTTGTAAGACCACATCTCGAATACGCAGTGAGGATGTGGAGTCCTGCAACAAAGTCTGACATATTAATTTTGGAAAGGGTGCAAAGAAGGGCAACAAAATTAGTCAAATCGTTAAGGAACGCTTCAATTCTGCTAAAAGTTTGGCACTAAATTTAAGAAGGGGGAATAACATGAGACTTACAAGAGAATTGACCAAACGCGGCTCATACAGATACAATTTCCTAGCAAATCGAGTAGTGTCAAAATGGAATAAACTGTCACAAGACAGTGTCAGTTCTAAATCAATCAACAGTTTCAAATCAAGGATAGACAATGAATTGTTTGGCAATGGGTAAAATAAGAGAAGAAAGACTGTCAAAGCCCTTGTTACTTTCATTTAGCGTCGAATCTTTGGAAGAAAATTTCTAAAAAAGGTCTCGTTAAGACTTATAGATTAAATGAGAATTTAAGAAAGTATTTTAAATACTTAAAAGTTTTACCATTTGTACCGTTAAAGGATACATTTTATGCTTTTGAATTTATTAAGTCTCAAAATCCGGCCGAGTTGGCTCCAGTAATACATTATTTTGAAAAGAATTACATTGGCTTTGTCGATCCAGAAGATGAGAATTGTTCGCGTGTTGTACCAAAATTTCCTCCAAGCTATTGGAATCTTAGGAAACGGATCCAAAAAGGTCTACCTAGGTCAAATAATAGCTTGGAGGCTTGACATAAGTCTCTTTCGCAAGATGTTGGATCACATCCAAATGTAAATAAGTTGGCTAAACATTTGAAAAATAAGCAGCATCTAACAGATGTACTAATTGAACAAATTAATAGCGGAATTGTTTATCCACGTGAAAAATCAGAAATTAAAAAAGATAATGAAATTATTTATTTGTTTAGTATTTACATTAGAGATAAATTAGCAAATTTTTTTGATAGATTAATTCTTGCTTTAAAATAATTAATTGTTTAATTGATTTTTTACAGGTTAATTAATACAGGTAAATTTCGATGACATTTTTCTATAAAATGAATAAGTCCCACTACATCTGAAGGATATTATGCTGAAGGAGCTTTGGCTCGACCAGCTACACAATAAATAAATAATAAATAAATAAATACATCAATTCTCGATTATTCTTTTCCTTGTTTAAATTCATTCACAGAAAGCAACATTAAAAAAATACAAGTGATTCAAA
>VANL01001524.1:0-12537 GCA_006352455.1 Brachionus sp. 'Tiscar' | reverse complement strand
CAAAAAAACAAAAAAATAAAAATAAAACATCTGAATCATCATCAAGTGAAAATGAAGCGGAGTGGAATGAGAGCGATTCGGAAACTTTGTTAAAAATCAAACAAAAGTTGAACAATCATATGTTATAAAAAAAAAAAAAAAAAAAAAAACCCTTTCAGGCTTAGATTTAAAAATTTACTATAAGACAATGCTTTAAACAATGCATAGTACAAATTGATTTTCAAACACAAATAAAATACAAACGGTTCAAAAATTGCAACATTTATTTAATAAGCAATATGTTTCAAAAAGAATAAAATTTGAAAATTTTCAAATTAAATTCATTAAATGTAAAAGAGTCTAATAAACTTAAATTTTTTTCAAACTATAGATAATCAGAAAGCAAAAATGTTGGGAAACGACGCCGATTTCGATCTTTACCTACAAAATGTGAGCAAAAATGCCGATCCGGTCCAAACATCGATCGATTTGTACCACGAAATAAATAAATTCCTCCAAAATATTGGTGGTAGTCAACGATACGGCGAAATTAGCTACGTGATCATTCCGCGAAACAAAAATCCAGGTCGGATTACATAGCCTTCGTGTCTTTTGAATTAACAGTAGTCCACGAAGAAGTCGCCAAGATCCTAAAAAATTTCCACTTCACCAATATGAAGATTTCGATACGAGTCAATGACAAACCAACGTCCAACGCCCAACGTCGAGAGAACAAAATCAAATTTAAAACAGAGCTAGACGGGCGTTCAAAGATCAAGAGGGACTCTGCAAACAAACGCAAACGAGTCGACTCTTCACCTAGAGAAGTTGAATCTCGTCCAAAATCGTCCAAAACAGTGGAAGCAAACATGGAGGAATCTTGTGACTCTTTCGAGAGCGTCGTCCTCATCAAGAAGGAGTCAAGTGAGGAAGCACAAACGTCCACAAGTGAACAAACAATGGCGAAGCTTGCTCAGGCTGTGGAGGACCTCAAACAAGAACTATTTGAGACAAGAAAAAGAGAATGTCAACTAGCGATCCAGTCAGCATTAAAACAAGTGGAGATCGAAACACTGGAAGAGTCGAGACAAACACTTCTTAGAGAGAGGGAAGAGGCAGCTGAGTTAGCAAGCAAATTACAAGCTCTGTATAACAAAAAGGAAACATCAAACGAAGGCCCACAAAAATAGGAAATTTACTTTCAAACTTTTGTACTAAAAACTAAACAACATTGTTAATTTTCTAAATTTTGTTTAAATTTAATTGCATCAAAACTTTAATTTTTTTTGTTAAAATTGTTAAATTTAATTAAACTTTAATTTTTGTTAATTTTTTCCAAAAACTTTACTAAAATCAGGTATCTAAATTCTTCCAGGGGGAAGGTATGTTGTGGTTTCATACACAACTTCACAAAAATTGTAAAATTCACTAGTCCCTCACGCAAGTGAAGGTCTAGAAAATATTACACTATAAATGCAACCCATTATATTTCTTTACCTACCACCACTCTTTTCTATAACCACGTTTCGTTTAATAAACTAGGCCTGAAGGCCCAACTTTCCCAACCAACCAACCAACCCAAATTCTTTTAATTAAAGAACCCCTAAACCTTAGGTAGAGAATAAACACGAGGTAAAACCTCAACATAAGAAACAAGAAACTTATGAAGCGAAAAAAAAGAATAAAGAACGCTTTTGAAATTTTTGAAAAAATAGTAAGATTCGAGTCCAGAATTTACGAAGATTATACAATTCCAAACAGTGCAAAGGCTACTTTTATTTTTAAAAAGCATGCTAAAAGCAATCTATATTTAATAAAGCGTGTTGAATTGGAGGGTGAGGAACTTAAGTTCATATTTGATGATAAATACACTGTTGAAATTAAAAAGGAATGTTTTTGTACTGAGTGTACCAATTGCAGTTGTGTTAATTTTTTAGACAAGGCGGTCTGCACTCATCTTGTTGGGTGTTGTTTATTAGACTCTATTAGTTTCCCTGGTGTTTTTATTCAAAAATTCAATTCAAGAACTAAATAAAAAAAAAAAGCTGGCCAATGGTTTGAAAAAGACTAGATTTTGATTGAAATTTTTATTGACTAAATTTTTTTAATGCGTTACTCACTCTTTATTAAGATTAAAAAAAAAATAATATTAAAATAATTTTTATGCGTTATTGACTTTTTTTGATTTAATATTTATGTGCTTGTCAACTTTTTGTTAGAATAATTTTTTTTTTATGCGGCTTTCACTTTTTTATGTATTTTAATCTTATTTTTTTGTATCTTCACCTTCACCCTCGAGTTTTGGATCAAATTTAATGCCAAGGAAGGTTGGGGACGGATCTTGTGGGACCTTATGGTCACCAACAGATAAGTTAAGCTTATATTTTGATTCGTAATTTGATCTGTAGCCGGCCGAAAATTTTGCTGGTGTTGATTACAAGACCCCATCTTTCGCAGTAATTTTTTATTCTGCTGATACCTGAATTGATTTTTTTTTTCAATTTCTCCTAGAGATTTATTGGAGTACCATATACATAAGTCGTCGGCAAACAATGCTATGCTAATTGATTTTGGTATGATATTAGCAATGTCGCTAAAAAATACTGAGAATAGTGTGGGCGATAAATATAAATTTAAAATGCATTATTAATGTAAATTTATTTGACTTTGCTTGATTTTTTCACTATAGATAATCAAGCAAATTTTTATTTTAATTTGTGAAAATTTACTAATAAAGTCTTTAAATATTTTCAGAATGACTTATGGCTGTGTTTTCTTTACCAAGACGAACTATTTGTGATCTTTATGTAAAATAATTAGAAAGGATGTCCAGAGACTTGTTAACAAAGCCATAGTGGAAGAGTTTCAATAGAAGATTAGAATCTATGACATCAAAGGTTTTCTTCAAGTCAATAATTAAGGAAATAGTTGTTGATTTATTCTCCTTTGCAAAATTTAGATCATTAGGTATTCATGAACAGCTATTTAACAGGAATGTCCAGATACGCCTAAAAATATGCTGGCCATTAAAAAAAATGTTGTTTGACTTAAAAGCAAATTTGGTTCACTAAAAGTTTTTCAAATATTTTTAAAATCGGATATAAGACAGATATAATCCTTTGCCGATCAATCACCCTTATTTTTACATAAAGGGTTTACTTATTTCCAGACGTCTGGATTACTCTTCAAATTAAAGCATTCATTAAAAACATTTTTTAGAATGGGAAAACATATTTCAGGCAAACTTTTTAGAATTTTTGAGTGTATTCCAATAATTTTTCTGATGTAAATAAATAAAACATCAATAAGATTAAAATAGACTATTTATTTGGTTTACCTTTAAAAAAAAAATGAACTTTTTATTTTGGGTAAATTATCTATGATGAGATAGCTCAAATTTTTTTTTACACATAATTTTTAATTTATTTAAATTTAAAATTTTAAAATTAATGATTCATATCTAGTTATTGTTAAATTAAAAATTTAATTTACACAATTTTTTTTTAAATTACCAAAATAAAAAATAATATTAAATGAACAAGTTTTCTTTTATTTTTAAACATGATTTAAAATAAATAAATTGATTTAGTGTTTTTACGCAGTCTCTGACGAGCCTTGTTGTGCATTGGAAGGCATCGAGACTTTTAGTCCTCCTGATTTTTTTATCTCTAAACCTTGAAAGACTAGTATTACTATGTATAATACACATGAAATGAAACCAAAAATTGATGCAGAAACAAAAGCACCTTTTTTAAGAATTTCATTTTTTTTCCCTGCAGTCGAAGCCACTACTATTGAAACAATAAACATTGCTAATAACAAAATTGCATCCAATACTACAAACTAAAAATAAAAATTTTAAACCAAATTTTTAACCAAAATTTTATGTTTACTATTAAAATCCATGGTATCTTTGAAATGGCCGGTATTTGAATCAAATTCAAAATATTTAAGATAAAAATGACTATTGAGAAAATTAAGCCAATTATCGCAAATGCTAGAAAAGCGTCACGGTTAGATTTGTAGGCACTAGTTCCAGCAGCAGCAGCTGATATCAATGCGGCTATCAAAGCAACAATGAGGATAAGTCGCAATAAACCAGACTTGGGAGACAAATATCCTTTATTTAACTCTGGCATTTTTAAAAATATTTTTTCAAGAATAATTCGTTTCTATTTCTAAAAAAAATTATGATTTTAAATTTTTGCTTTCTTTTTCTATCACTCAAAATCGCTAGAGCGTTCGTTTACCTTTTTCTTAAATTAATTGCATTGTTCAAATTTATCTTAAATTTATTTTCTCATTTCATCTGACGCAACTCACAATTAAAAGCTTAAATCAAGAGATTTCAATCTATAAAGCAAGTTTTTCAATTAGTCTAGTGGTCAATTAATTTAAAAACTACTATCAAAATAGTTTGCCATGCATACACTAAACCATTCATTATTTAGTTAAATTAAAACTCTTTATATCAATTTAATTAAATAACTTGTTCGATAATTAATTAATAGTCAAACATTTTCAATTAGAATTTATTTAATTAGCTTCAATAAATTTATGAATTAGTATTTAAATTTAGAATATACTCTAAGTTTTTATATAATTAATTAATGAAAAGCTTTCAACAAAAAAAATACAGAGTTGAATTTGGTGCATTACTATTTTCTTTTTTTAAAATTGATAATTTCTAAAAACATTTTAGGTTAATTTTTACATACAATAAATCGTCTAAATTAATTTATTACATACTTTCGAATTATTATTCATTCTTTTTGTTTGATTACGTTTTAGATTAACTTAAAAAATTTTGCAATCATCTTTGGATGAACACAGTTTGGATGAATGTGATCAAGAATTTTAAAACATACACAAATAACCTTTTTTTTTTAAATAAAAATATAAAAATAGCGATACTAATTGTGAATTTCAGAGAAAAATAATCAAACATTAATTGAAAGTTTTTTTTTGAAAATTCAAAATTAAAAAGCATACTGTGATTTTTGGACTTTTTGAAAAAAATATTTTTTTTTTCGCTTCTTTTAATTCAAGTTAAAAGGTTTTGAAAATGTTCTAATAGACTCATGACCATATTTGTTTATTATTATGAATGCTTTCAAAAGTTGTTTTAATACTCTCTAATTGATATGATGATGGGCTTAGATAATTTAACAAATTATTTTAAGTGCTATAATTATTTTAAAATAACATTTTGAATTTTTTTTAAATAATTTTATGTCTATTTTAAACAAGACAATCAATTTTTATAGCTTCAAAAACAAAATATTTTTTAAACTAGTTAACAAAAATATTGGAAAAAAAATTTAAAATTTTTTTAACCAGTTTTCTTTAGTTATCCCAATAGCTACAACGCCAAGCTCAACTAATTTAACTGTCCATAGATTAACAATGCCTCTCTAAGATCTCATGTGTTTAGCAAGTTGTTAGTATTTGACACTGTGCTACATTTTATTATTTTTGTTTCTTTCTGTATTATTTTTTTAGGCTTGAAGTGACCGTTTATTAGTAAATTTATTATTTAATTATTTTCTTTAATATTCTGTGTTTACAGATTCGGAAAAAAGCAAATTTTATAAGGATTAGGATTAAAACAATTAAATTAAATTTCAGCCTGGTGTAAAGAACAGCATTTTGAAAATTTAATTTTTATAATAAATAACCCAAAAAATGATATCGCTGCTAACTTAATAAAAATTAGATTTAAATAGCTATGAATGGTAATAGTCATCAAATTTGATGTGAGAAAATTTTTTAATTTTTTTTTGATAAGTTTAAAAAGATTCAAATAAAGTTTTTTTTTGTTTGTTTTTTTTTTATTCAAATCTAGTTCAGCATTTTTGCAAATTCAAATCAAATGATAAGTGTTTAAATTTTTTTTAAAGCAACTTATCATCAAAAAAATATTCAAAAGACAAAAAGTCCAATTACCAGTCAAATTTTTTTAGAAAAAATCTTAATTTAAACTCAAAAATATTTCAATTTTAATTATAAAAACTTATGTAATTTATTTATAAACAAAAAGATCTATTTGCTTGGACAGACTGAGTTTTGTCAAGCGAAAAAAATTTCCTAATCATAAATTAAACGAAGCATATACATAAATACAATTCAAGACTAAAAAATCATCAATAATTTTACTAGTAATTTGCCATGTGGAATGAGCTAAAATTATTTTTGTATCCATGTTTGGACCCAGTGCTAAAGCTTCAGGTTAAAAATGACAAAATAATCGAGGTATTGATAGGATGAAAAACTTTTGAATTTTTAACTTAACACTAAATATAAAAAAAAGGACCACATAATTAAGGATGTAGCTGCTACTTGGTGTTGCCCATGTCTCAAATCATGCCATTTGAAGGCAGACGACTAAAATTTATTTTTATTTCAATTGGTAAATTAGAATTTTTTTGTTAGATAATTTTTTATTTTAAAATTTTAAATAATTTTTTTAATAAAAATTTATTTTGTCGATTTTTTTGTTAAATTTGTACGTTCTTTTAAATATTCTTGAAATTTTTTCCATATTTGCATCAATTTTTTATAAATTACAACAGCTATTTGAATCAAATAAGCAATACATGACAAAAAACCAAAAAATGCAGCAATAGCAAATGCTCCTTTATTTAAATCGTTATTCAAACTTCTTGTTTTTGATTCAGCTACTGCGCATGCAATTGAAGAAGCCAGGACTGCTACAAAAAACACCATGTCGGTTACTAAAGACTAAAAATTATTATCAGCTGTCAAAATATTAATTTAAAAAAAATTTAAAGCCTTTTATTTAAAATTTTATTTCTTTATTAATTTAAAGATTTGAAAAATTTTAATTTTAATACTTTTAGTTTATTTTTAGGTAATTGTAAACCTTAAAAATTTTAATCATTGAAATATTTATAAACTATCACCTATGTATGATAGATTGTAAACCCAGTCACCATTTTCCTTTCCCCAAAGAATTATAATCTGAACAGGATATGTCGACTTAAGTTTAGAGCATACGAATTAAGTTTTGATGCCTAATTTTTTTTTTTATTATTTTAAAATTTTTCTAAGGTAATGTGAACTTTAGTGTTTTTTATCGGAATTGTGTATTTTAGAACAAAAACTTAAAATCATTTTTTTTCTTTAGATCAATAGCAAGTTGCACAAAATTGAATCTATGCTAAAACTATTAACATCAGCAAAATAGTAAATTAGAATGTCATTAAAGTTTAATTGCAGAAATTTTGCAAAGAATAAATTTTGTGAAATTAAATTTTTAATTTTTTCTTGAGTACCTTTCTTCTAAAATTCAAAATCTCTTTTTATCAGAGTTTGTCAAAAGCCAAAAATTTGCTTAAAAATTTGCAAAAACCTTAAAAACTTTTTATTTAAAGTCAAAGTTAAATCTACAGTCAAAGCTTTTTAATCCAAACTCTCAGGGACCCAAAAAAGGATAGTTCGGATTATTTTTCCGAATAAACTTTAAACCGGAATATTTCAAGGGTTAAAAACAATTCGAATAAAAAAATTAAATTACTTTTTTGAATTTTAAAACTAGTTTTTAAAAATAGAAAAAAAATTTTAAGCTAATTAAACGGAAAATTTAATTTTTAATAAAAAAAGATAAAATATATGATTTCTTTAAATAATTTTCATTTAAATCACCTAACATTTCTTTAAATTCAAATAATTTATCGCACATGATTTCATCAAAATTTTGAAAAAACAAATTTTTATGCTTAAGAAAAAAAGATACGTGAATCTTTCAGTGAATTGTTCGGATAATGGCCTTCCGGTTTAAAAAGCTTTGACTGTATATGCATTAGAAAATCTAATGATTTTCTATTTGCAGAAATTCAATCTTGATGATACATTTTCTAGAACTAGTTTTAGACCTAAAGAAAAAAGTGACACTAATTTAAACTTTTTATTTTTGTTTTTTTTTTTTAAATTCATAATAACTTTTAGAACAGTGCTTTTTTAGTGAATTTTTGAAGCAAAAAGTTTTTTTTTTTAAAAATCATCTTATTAACCCATCTTTGCAAATAATCATTAAAATTTAATAAAATAAAATCTGCTAGTCTAATTAATTGTCTGAATAAACTAAGTTTTAATAATTTATGTTTTATTTTTGTAAATTAGTACCGAACTAATCAATTATAAGCCCAGTAAAAAATAAACTTTTACTTTATATTATCCCGGGTGTATAGTTTTAAAACAAAAATATTCTTTAACGGAAATAATATTTTTAAATTAGAACCCAAGTGATTTTTTATTTGAAGGGTAGTTTACAAGGATTTACGGTACTATAAAAAAAATTATTTACTAGATAATAAATTTAAAATCTAGATAAAATTACCAAATAATAGAATTATTAGACACATTCATAGAGAAAAAAATTAAAATGCTAGATAATTTTATTAATAAACTAGAAATAATTGAATAGTTACTCAATATTTTATTTGATTAATTAATTAATTTAATAAACTCGATCAAATAGGTTATAAATCTACTTCAAATTCTCTTGAATTTTTGAGTTGAGTGAGAGATATGTTGGAGCAGGGTTGACTCAGTTTAATCCATTGGTTGTCAGACTAGTAAAGGAATACAAAGAGGGTTTTGAACAAGATATATCGAAAACCCGACTCCATTGTGTAATTGCTACCTTAATATTTCTTCTTTTTTCCCTGAACAATCAAACATTAAAATATGTATCTGTAAGTCTCTATTAAAAATGAAGCTAATTTTAATTTTTCCTCTTTTTTAAACTATTTTATCTTATTATACTTATACTTTTATTTTTTTTTAAAATTTATTTTATCTTATTTTATTTTATTTTTATTTAGCATAATCTGAAAGAACTATAGCTCGGTACAGAAAACAAATAAATAAATAATAATCTTAGCCTTACTTTACTAGTTACTTCCTAAAATAATTGAAAAATGGTGTATCCCGACACCGACTCTTTGAATATGACTAGCTCCGAGAAAACCGAACCTAGCAGTGAAAAAACATACGAAGCGATGAAGATACTCATGAAGACTAACTAGATATACCGGTAAATAAGCAAACAGATATATAAATAAAAAATACGACAGAAATCATTTATGAAAACGAAGAGGAAGAAGAAATAAACCCCTTTTAATTAAGAATTCCTGCTGGTGTAGAAACAACTCAACCCAAAAGCAGTCCTGGTAGACCAAATAAAAATTGTCAACGATGTTCAAACCACTCAAATTGATGCTCAATATGTTCATGAGTCGCGCAGTAAAAGAATATGGTTTTGTGAACAAGACTGATCACCAAATCGATGATCCAGAATATGTGATCAAATGATTGATCACGAGAATTTTAACTCCGATCACTAAGGAAATTTTACTGATCACGCTTGAGTAAATTCCATTATTATTTATTTGTTAAATCTGAATAAAAATATAAAATAAAAAAAAATAAAATGAAAGTTAAAAACTGAATGTTGAAAAAGGAAGACAAAAAAAGATACAGCACTTGAGAAAGTCTAATACAGTATGTTGCAAAAGTTTAGAAATTGGTTATTTTATTTATCTTAAATTGTTTATTTGTTGTATTTTACGAAAAATTGAGTGCAAAAGAAAAAATATAAAATAAAATCACTAATTTGTAGAATTTTATTTTCTCAACAATTTTATATATGACACTCGGAATAAAATATAATTAACTTTTAAATATTTATAATGAAAAAACTTCCTCTAAAAAATAAAAAATAAAAGTCGGTGCATCTAAAGTTTAGAAATTCGGGTAATCCTAAAGTTTTAGCAACCATTACTACCTTTTTTCACACCTTTATGATTAATTCTTAAATAGCTTCAAATTTTGATTAAATTGTGCTCTTAAACTGCTTAAAATAAATACTCTCCTACTACTTAGGTCCTTTCAAAATAACTTAACCAAAAAATCTTAATTTTGCCAAAAAATTACCAAAAAATGGGTAAAAAAAACGTCTCTAGCCCACTAAAATGGCAGATCGTGGGTCTGCTAAAAAGTGGAGATAAAAAGCAAAATGACATACCCAACATGTTAGGTGTATCTCCAAAATGTGTCTCTTCAACTAAAAAACGATATGAAGAGACTGGTACTGTGTCTGATCGAGGCCGTTCTGATAGACCTCGGAAGTTGACTTTTAGGGATGAAAATTACATTTTTAGAGAGATAAGAAAATACCCTACATCTAGCTATCAAAAACTCGCCACTGATTTTAATTCTAAGACTCAAGGGCTTAGAATAAGTAAGTCTACTGTAATGAGATATCTCAAAAAAAAAAGTTAAGAGTCCCATACAGCGGTCAAAAAACCCCTTTCAACCATAAAAGATAGACAAAAAAGATATTAGTGGTGTAAACAGTGACTTAATTGGACAGTTAATAATTTGTCCAGAGTTATTTTTAGTGACAAGTCCAATTTTGAGGTCTTCAATCGTAAGTTAAGAGTAATCGGAAAAATGTTTAAAAATGAAAAGTTTCATCCGAAGTTCCGAATACCAAGGTTACAAAACGGTGGAGGGTCAGATGGTATCTGGGAATGCATTTCCTTCAAAGGCACTGGTATAATCAACATTTATACAGGACGAATTAATCAATTTGTCTACATCAACACCCTGGTAATTCTGGCCACTAATTTTTTTTTTATTTAAATATCTGAGTGATCCTATGAATGTCTTGAATCAAATAATAAAAAATGAATTTTAAATGAATTAAAGAGCAAGTAGCAGTAGCTTTGAGCAAGCATACGAATCCAGTTTCATGTCCAATATGCAAGGCTTTGATGAAGAATGAACGCAGTGTCAAACTCCATATCGCTAAAAAACACAGTTAAATTTCAAGTTAATTTTTTTTTTTTAATATAACTTTAAATGAATCTTTGATCACAAAAATAAAAACATTTATCACAAAAGTTTTTTACTTAATTTTAATTTTTTTATTTTTTATCACATATTGTGTGATCATCAATTTGGTGATCAGTCTTGTTCACAAAACCAGCATTATTAAAATGATTACATTTTTGGTGATTAAGTGATCACATATTGGACAAGACCCTATAATTAATCCTATTAATTATTGAATTTCTCTTGTTTATTAAATTTTTTAAAAGAATATCCCAATTAAATTGTTCTAATCAAAAATAGCATTTAACTACATTATTGTTTTATAATTTTAATGATAATGAAAAATATTTTATCATTTATTTAACTCATTGCATAAAATATGCCACGTTTTCTAGTCTGCGAAACTTTAAAGTAATTTTTTAATTAAAACTGAATATAATTAAGCTCTTCCTGATTTACACTAATTCTGCTTTAGATTAAAAATCATTTAAACTACACTACTAGTTGAAATTGTAAAATATTTATAAACTTACTAATTTTTTGAGGCAGTCTAAATTGGGCATATGTTTTTGTAATGCTTTAAAGAAATTAATTAGGAATATTGCACTTGATACAATAAAAGCTAGGAAGACTGATATTAAATAGGCCAATTTTACTGGTCGTAAGTTTGATGTGTTAAATTCGGTCTTCTTGGTCGAAGCAGATGCTGCAGCTATCCAACCAGCTAAAAGCATCAGCTGAAAACAAGAATAAATTTTAAAAATAAATATATTCTTTCACAAAAATTACAATTAGAAACAGGCGCAAAAATCCAAGGCCAACGGACATGTATTCTATGTCATTATCTGGTATATATTTTTTTAAAAACATTTCAAATTTCCGATATTTTGAAAATGAAATGCCTCCAAGTCACTTTTTTTTAAATTAAAAACTTTTTCATAATTTATTTAATTTTGTTTATCAGTTTTTTTTTCTTAAAATCACTTGAGCATTACATAAATGATTGTTTGCCCAAATGACAAAAATAAACTTTTTTCTATTCGATTATTCAAAAAGTGTTATGCAATATTTAAAAAAATAATTGTATTCAACAAGCTTTATTAGGACAAAAAATACAGATTTATCTTAATATAAATTATATGGGTTTTCTAAAAATTAAAATAATTAAGAATAGAAAATTATTTTAAAAAGTACAATTTAATGTTATTTTTTTAATTCTGAAATATGCAATAAAAATTAAAAAAACTTTATTATTACCTTACTTCGGGAGATTAACAGCTTCAGTAGATGCTACGCATCAAAATATTCTTTAGTCCAAAGTTTCGCTCGAACAAGTAAGTTTTAATTTGACATTTTTTTATTAGTAATTTTGTATGAAATTACTATTAAAATTAAAATTAGTGTTGTAAATAAATAGCATTTGAATTTACTCTTGACTAATTAAATTTATTTTTAAATTTAAATTTGAATTAAAACAAACTTTTTATTTGAATCTTAAATTTAAAAAAATTTCTTATCTGAATTTGAATTTAAACAAATTTTTAAATAAGATTTTTACTATAAACCCAGAAAAAAAATTAACTCAAATTTGAAATATAATAGAATAAAATTTTGAATATATAATAGAAAACAATTAAGCTTTTATTTGAAAATCGAAACAATAATTTAAATTTGTTTTGATGTATTTTGAAATAAGTG
>VANL01001523.1:0-12557 GCA_006352455.1 Brachionus sp. 'Tiscar' | reverse complement strand
GATTTAAGCTTCGACTTAAGTCGACTTTAAAGAAAAACTAGTCGACTAGAGTCGACTTTCAAGATTTCGAGTCGACTATCAGAAAAATCGACTAGTCGAAAAAAAAGTCGACTTTTTCCGAGTCGACTCACAACACTAGCTTAGAGTTAGATTTTAATGAATTATATTTAATTCGAATAATGGAACAGTCGAATACTAGAAATTGGTTAACTTAATGAAACAAATAGTCCCTGAATGGTTGAATAATTGTAATAAATAAAATATTGTCAAGAATTATCAGTCTTGAATAAAAAAGTCTAAATTTTTTTTACAATTATTTATTTTTGCAATACCTAACATGTGTGTCTGAGCCCATCATCACCATTTGAACAATTACTAAGATTTCACTAAATTTTCTGGCACACTATTCCAAGGCGGAACTAACCTATTTGAGAAAAAGATATGTCTGGTGTTTACTAGAGCTGCAAAATCTTGAATAGACAATTTCTAATGGCTATTATTTACCTGTACAGTTAAAATGTTTAGTTTTTGTCCGAACTAATTAATTTTTGTCTAAAAAAAAGTGTCCGATTTGGGCATAACATTTTTTTTTTAAGACTTTTTTTTTGCTTTAAAATATTTAATATGTTTGTTTTATTTCCTCATGTTTTTTGTCCCAACTAATTAATTTTTGTTCAAAATATTTTAAGCCAATTTTTTTCTAAAATTTTAAAATGTACAGCACTAATATGTTAGTCACTAATCTCAAGGATGACTTTTAAAAATAGACTTTTATTAAATAAAATAGGTATTTTTTTGTTGCTCTCTGTTGTCCCAGAGATGTATACTTGTAAATGTACGCTTTAGCATTCTAAGTGCTCTACTCACTTTCGCACAAGCAATTTTCACTTGGCGGGTCCACTTGATGAGACTGTAATGTTTACATTAGTACCCTTGGGCCCGTCTATCCAATCTCCTCGTTAGACGTATTGGAGCAGCTATTTATGCTCCGTCCTAACTTAAACGACAAAGATGTCGCTATATCACAGAGACCATCATTTCCAGATCCCAGCATTTTATATGCTTTCAATACATTTTGCCGCATATTTATGCCTTTCATTTAGTCTACCAATATGCATCACTTTGCACTTTTCAGCACTCAGTCCCATATGCCACACTTCTATTGATTGACACAATGCATCCATGTATTTCTGTTACTTCGCTCTTTCATAAGATGTATTTACTTTGCCGAGTATTTTTGATTAATCTGCCTACAATTTCACTCTGTTTATGTACAGAACTGCACTCAAAACCTCTTACCATTTTGAAACTGCATCATTAATTACAACTCGCTAAGTTCTCTCACTCAAAAAGTCTTTGAACCATCTAACCATTTTCTCTCCTAACCAAAAACCAAAAAGTTTATATATGCTAGGGTATGGCTAATCCACACTGTTGCCCTTTGCTAATTCACTCGTGATCATGTCAAGAGTTTCAAGTAGGCTAGTGATACATCTTTTTATTTAGAACGCATCCATGTTGACTTTCAAATATAAGATTATTCTCCTAAAGGTAAAGCATTTGTCGGTCTCTGACTATACCTTGTAGAACTTAACAAGCAACTGAGTGATAATAAACAGATTGTAATTTACTTCCTTTTTTGTAGATCGGCAATACATTTGCCACTTTTCACTCCATTGGAATCTTTGAATTATTTTCTGTAAATTAATTTCAGTGGATATGATATTGTTTTTGCGCAATTTTTCAGTATCAGTGGAAGTACTTGATCGGAACCCTTGGATTTTTTTCCATCCAATTTCTCTTCTCTAATCTTCGTTTAATGATATCCTAGAAAGTTCTTAATGAAAAATAAAGTACAATATAATCGGGTTCTTTGTTTAAGACGGAATGAAACTGATAATTCAACAATTCAGCAATCACTTTTTATTACTTGTTACTTCACTCTTATTTTCTTTCAATACTCCCATTCTGCTTCAAGCATAAATTAGTTTCGGAACATTTTGTTCGGTTCTAAATTTTGTACTTAATTTCACAAAACCTTTAAATTCACAGTTAAAAAACAAAATTTGAAAATTTAATGACTAAGATTTTTATGATCTTTAGTTTCCAAAATATGGCTAAATGACTGAATTGTTGTGATATTTTTTACTTTGCTTGCAATAGTTCATAATAGATTATACCCTTCTGATCCAACCAAACCAAGAGAATTACCTTTTTTCTATTAATGTCATGTTTCGGATTAGGTATTAGCGTTTAATCAGGGTCGACTAATTGTTTTTTGTTTTTCTGATTATTGAAGTAAATCCACTTTTCATAAAGTTAAGATTTTACATTAAAAACTCTTTTTTTACTGACTTTACAAGATAGAAACACAAATAATAACGAATTTTTGGTAAGATTTGTTAGTCTAGGTTATTTGGCCGGAAGTCCTAGATTAACTTCAGAGGAGAGATAGTGAAGACAAAGAGTAGATTGTGTTGAATAAACGTTTATTAGAATATTTATTATAATAAGGAAAATTACAAAGTTAAAAAGCTCTCTCTTATGACTTATGATTAATGATTTATAAAAGCATAAAGATAAAATCTAGATAAGTTGAAAGTATTGATAAGGTTAATTTAATTAGTTGTAACGGTTATTTTCATACCGTAACAGATTTCATAAACTTAAATCAAACGAAGTTTCTAAAAATTTAATTTTCCAAATCTGACTAAAAAATTACATAGTTTTAGGTAATTTTTATTTATTTTTATGATTAAAAAAAAAGGAAAAAAAAAAAATTTTTTAATTGAACTCATAAAATTTGATTTGAATAAAAATAAAAAATTTTTTTTTTTTAATTTGAAGGAATTATTGGTTGACAAGCCCAATACATCTGGATCTTCATCAATCACTTCGGTAACATCTCCAACACTTCAAATAAAAATAGATCAAACAAATGAAACAAGTACAAATCCGGACGAAGAAACAAGCTCATTTGAAGATCCAAGTGGACCAGAGACATCAAAAAGTAGTCAAAATTCAGCTGGCAACAACAGTTTTAACTCAAACAGTAACACAGCAAATACTCAGACAACAAATTTGTCCTGTTCATCATCGTCATCACCCAATCCAAACACTCAGGCATCACCATCTGTAAATCAGAGTCTAAAACAGCTCTCTCCAAGAGGTGTCAACCAATCCCCGACCACGTCCAGCAACGTACCTCCACCATTACCACCGCTGCCAGCCAGTTTGCCGCCCAAATTCTATCTGCTCAGTCAACAGCAGCTAAGCAAATCAAACCAATTAGATCTGACTGATAAAAACCGTAAAAGCATCGAGACAGAAGCACACACGGACTCGAATCCGTCCAGTATACAAGCGAGTCCACTAGGCAAGCTTACAATTTCGATGAGCCAAAATCCAACTTGTGCTGAGTTAAATTTGTCACCGACACAAAAAAACCAAACAGAAGCAAAAAATCTGAATAAAAATGATGAACGCAGCGCTTCATTTATCATGGACACACCACGCCTAAAAGCCTCCTGCGAACCGATCAAATCAAATCAGTCTTTGCTAACTATTAGTTCGTCTAAAACAAATCGTCAATCTTTGTCCATAGTGACTGCTAATTCGGACACTGAAATGGACGAGAATGAAAAATTCAAAGCAACTAGCTTAATGCTCTTAAAGAGACTATTTGGCTGCATGGGAAATGTAAATCTAATCAAAGATCCACTAATACACAAAAAAATTTTTGAATTTATCCTAATCAAATGGGCTAAATTGTCAAAAGTAAAAGATCAAATAATTTCAATTGCAAATGCATCTACCAATATGTGTGAAATAATAATGCCTCAAAGTTACTTTGCCTCGTGGCTATTCGAGTCAATACACAAGTATTTACTCGAATTGTCGTGTTCAATACCGCCTTCTCTATGTGTAAACTATCAATCGGCCACTCTAATTGCCTACAAAATACTCTCTAGCATTGTAATCAAATCAGCATGTTCACTAGAAGACCAATTTTACACAATATCATCCAATTTTCTCGACCTTTTCTACATAACACTTCACTATGGTCTCATATCAAATGACAAAATGGTTCTCAATTGTATAATACAGTCGTGTTCGACAAAATTCTGGCACATGATGCTTGAATCGGCAAGTTTGCTGATAAAAGATTTTATAAACGCATGCATTCAAATAGACGCACAAGGACCCAAATTTGATGCAATCTCAATATTGGGCTCATTTGTGTGCTTGCCGGACTATTTTGGCGACAATATTACTTTTTTGAGTCCATTTGCTAAATCGGCCGCTAGTCCAAGTCCGACAACCAATGATTCATTAAACACAGTTCAATTTAGCCGTCAAGAATTCAAAAATCTACTGATCAATTCGCTTAGTAATTTTGAACTAAGCCTGGGCTCTGATTTGGACAATGCTAGTTCAATGCATACATTCAATAGTTCAAAGTCAGTGCTTTTGTGTGCATTGACATGCTTTATTTATGATGAAATACTGAGTCATTCAAATTCGTGGAATTCTACTCGGCTCACAGAGGCTTGCAAGAAAATATTCAAAGATCTCGAGTACCGAGACCAGTACAGTCCTGTTTTGATCAAAATGAGCTGCGATAGTCTCAGGTTTTTGTCCTGCTTGGCCAGTTTTATATTCCAAAAAGAAATCCAGTTTGCCATTAACATCATAAATGAGCTCAATCAGTGTCTAGTCAAATTGATCAACAACAAGCCAACAGCCACAATGATAAATGAAAATTACGAGAAAGCCATAATAGCTAACATGTTTGCTCTGCTCGAATGGTGCATGAACATGCCTCTAGAGATGCTCAAAGACCAAGATCGAGCTACACTGCTTAAGAACAATTTCAAGCTAATTATTCACATTAGCAATACTTTTAAGTCTGGTGAATCGGCCGAGTCCGAGCACATTCATCTATCGGCCAAATTTGTAAGAATTATTCTTTTAAAAATAAACATAATTTAGTAGCAGTATTAAAAAAATTTTAAATTAAAATAACAATTTTTCTATATTATATAAAAAAAAATGGTTAATTAAGAGCTACATTTATTTATTTGAAAGTCTGTACCGAGCCAAAGCTCCTTTAGAATTGAAAAGTTTAGAATAGCATCATAAAAATAGAAAAAAAGCGGTAAATTGAAGTTTCTGCTCAAAATTTATCTTTTAGAAAATTTTTAAGAGTGTTTGAAATGATAAAATTTAATGCAGAGACATATTTTAATGTGTAGTAAACTATGTTAAACCATATCTGAGTGTTGTGCATAATTTTGCATGCAGAAATTTTTTGCAGAAATGTGCAGTTATAAAATATTAAGTTTAACATTGAATGTTAACTTTGAAGATGTGTTTCTGCAAAAAAACTTAATTTCTAAAATAATTTAAAATATTTTTTAAATGAAAAATATTGAGCATGATCCTAAACTTCAATTTGCCATAAAAGCTTTATTAAAATAAATAGTACAAAATATCATTACTCAATTACTTAATCACTTTTAATTAATTAATTAAAAAATTAACTAACTAATTTGTTCAAAGTCTCTAATTTTTTATTTGTATCATTATTTTCTATTATATTGACCGTAGAGTTGGTCAAAAGTCAAACTTTAAAGTCAGAATCGTAATAAGTTTTTGGCTTTTGACCAACTCTGATTGACCGTATAATCGTCAACAGTCTAAAAAGTTTTAAGATTTTTAGCTATAATATTTTGTAATAAATAATGATGGAGATGGAGCTTTTGTATGTGATGGTGTAATTGTGTGGCTTTAAATTCACTAAGGTTATTCTCCGAGTTTAATCTAAGCTTTAAAAACTCATCCGACACTTTATCCATTTCAAAAAATAATCTCTATTTCAAATAGATAGAAAGATAGATAGATTTTTATAAATAGCGTTTTAGGATGAGTTAAGTGACTTTGCGTTTTTTAATTCACATGGTTGGTTAGTTTTTTTAATTCAGTTCCAGACATTGACTATTCTGTTTTTAAAAAAGTTTGATCGTTGTTGATTTGATTTTACTAATTTTTTTGATATAAATATATTGTTTTTCATCAGTTTATATTATCCATTTTATGTGGCTTTTTATATTTCTGGATTAAATCACCTCTAATGCGTCTCAATTTTAGATTAGCTAAACCCATATTCATACACCTTTCTTAATTTTTTAAATATCTTGTTAATTTATGTATTCTAGTTAACCTACGTTGAACATCTTCTAATATTTTTATATATTTAAATAAATATGGTGACCATAAGTATAGAATATTCAAGATTTGGTCCAAAATAACAAGTAAATAGTGTTTTCCATTTATTAGTTACACGTGTTTTAAAAGTTTTCTTCAATATACCAAGCATCCTGTTACTTTTGCAAGCAGCTGTTATACATTGATCTTCAAATTTCAAGTTGTTTCTAATAAGGATTCCTAAATCTTTTTCTAAGTATGTTTTAGTCAGTTCGATTTGTTTATCGCCATTATTTAAATAATATTTATATTCATTATTGTTCTTACCAATATGCATTACTTTACATTTATTAAAATTTAATTTAATTAAACATTTATTTGACCATTCTGTTATTTTTTTTTAAATTTTCTTAAAATGATTTTGCTTCTAATTTGTTTGTTACTACATTAAAAGTTTAAGAATTCGTTCTGAATTCGTTCGTAAATTCGTTCTTGATCACAGTATTATGGGCTTTTAATGAATTTTTTGTTAGTTTGGTTTGTTTTTTAATATTCTCTATTTTACAGTAAATTAAAAAATCTATTTTTTTACTTAAAAATGAGTGAATTATTAGAAAGTTAGCCATTTTAATTAAATCTGTATTTTGTAACAAAGCAAGAGAAAAATTTTCTTTAATTTACACTCTATTTTAGATAATATCGCATCTATTGAATCATCTAAATCATTATCCTTATGGGATCTATGGTCCAACCAAAATTTGCTCGAACTGTAATGAAATAAGCGATCTTTTATTGATTCAATCCAGCGATGCCAAACAAAATGATACAAATAATAACTCAAATTTAGCCAGTGATGAATTGTCTGTTATTTTGTTTGATCAACCTAATGTTCAGGTAATTTTTCCAGTGTTATAATTTTTATTATTTAAAAATAAAAAAACTAACCAAATTGGCTCGAATTGATGCTTATGACCAAGCCCTAAAATTTAAGTAAATTAGACAAACTTATTATAAGCACAAAATGTTCTTTTTCAAATAAATTTTCAGTAACCAATTAAGTAAAAATTAAATGTAATATTTAAGAAAAGACTAAAAGATACTAGATAGAGGAAATACTTGTTTAATTAAACGGCATTGTAAAATTTAGTACAAAAAACAAAAACAAAATATCATAAATTTCAAAGTTCAACTTCTGAAGGAGCAAAACATGTTCTGTAAATTTTAGCACCTGGTACATCCCTTGTATCACCATTATAATAGTTCTGCAAAACTCGGCAACACTTCTGCAAAAATTCAAAATTTCAATTTTTGATAAAAATTAAAATAAATAAAAATAAAATATCATTAAAGTAAAAACTTGATTACAATAAAAACTCAAGGCTAAAGAAATGTTCTTATCAATTTAGAAAAACTTGAATAAATTTTTACTAAAAGAGATTATTTGGATCTTTAAAATGCTTGATTATAAGCAAATTCGCTTAAATCAGTAAAATAGGTCTGCAAAATACTCTGAAATATTCTGCATCTTACAAGCCATTAAAAAGTATTTTAAAGTACCAGAACTTTTTTAAATTATTCTTGTTAATAAAAATTTTATTTAATTTTTCTTAATTGCAAAAAACAAGCAAAATGAGTTGACTTTTAATTTTAAACTAAATTTAATCTTTAAGTTCAGATTTAAAAATTTTAATTTTTCACTAAAATGAAAAATTATGATTAAGATGAGATAAAAAAAAGTCATTTTAAAGTTTTTAAATTAAAAAAAAAAAAATAACCAAAAATGAAAAATTTAGAATCAATAACACTGTTATACAGCAATTTTGACCTCTTAAAAAATTAGTAATTAAACTTAGCTAGAAACCTAAATAAAATACTGATTTAATAATAATTAAAAAAAAGTATGTTTTTTTTTATATCATGCTTTACATAAGAACTATTAAAAAAATGATACTTTATAAAGAATTCAGATTTTTTGCAAAATTTTTTTAACAAAAAAAATTTGACTTTTGACTTAAAGTCTAATTAAGATAACAAAAAAATAAAAGTGAATTTGTTTTTGTCTAAAAAAAAGTAACACAGTAACAAAAAAAGTTTAATAAGCCTTTCTGGTCTGGTCAAAAGTTTGACCAACTGATCAAAAAAATTACTTTAAATAAATTTTCAGTAAAAAATATGAACTCAATATGATCTTGAAATTGACTATTAAAATTTACAAAGTGAATTTTATGAACAAAAAAAAATTAATTTTTTTCTAAAATTTTTGAGTCAATGCCTTTCATGTTTTAATTTTTAATAAAATTTTTAAAAATTTGATTTTTGATATTTAAGATAATTGTTTAATTGAAAATTTTAAATAAAAAAAAATCCAAAATTCAATTACCATTCTTTTTTTAAAATTAATTTAAATTTTTTAATATAAAAGTTTTTCTCAGTCAATAATCAATATTTGATATCACTGGTGGAGCATCCTTTAAAATCAAGCTCAAGCGAATTATTTTTGAGTGATTCAGTCCAGAAAAAAATAAATCTTTGCTCAACGACTTGTCGAGTGATAGTTCGTGATTTCAGTGGCAAATATTGCTGGGACTGTTGCTTGCTTGGCTCTATAGACCATTTGACGCCCAAATTAAACTCTCTCTTAATTCCAAATGATTCAGACATTGAACAAACCTCTACTACAGAAATACCAAACATAGCAAACGATAGCTTCGATTATCAAAAGCTAACCACATTTGAAAATGATCAAATACCCAAAAACATTGATTTACTCAAAAATGTCATTGACTACATGAACTTTTCGAGTCCTGAGTGTCGACTGGACACTTTGATTTCAAACCAAAATCCTTCAATCGGTCAATACAGTCCCAATTTACAATCCAAAGACCAATTTTTGTTCAGCACTTTGGATGAGATCAAACAAAAAATATTGGCTGGTGATACGTCGAATGCTCAGGACGTAAAGACTCCTATTTCTTCGCCGGACAAAAAATGCGAAAATACTGACATATCAGCTGTTAATACTGATTTTCAAAGTCATCATTATTTTAACTTGTGCAAGTCGTTTGTTCATCAAATGGGATTTTTATCACGAGAAAAGCGTCAAACTTTCAATTTGCTTCACAAATCAGCGCAACTGTTGCGCGAATTGAAAAGTCTAGATGATCAAACATGTCGCGAAACTCACAAGATAGCTTTGATTTACATAGCCAAAGGCCAAGAAGACAAACAGTCTATTTTGTCTAACGAAAAAGGATCAAAAGACTACCATGACTTTTTGAGCGCGCTTGCCTGGCCAATTAACTTGGAAATTCATGAGGGATTTATGGGCGGCCTACAGCACGTGTCCAGTCAGCTCAAAAGCGCTCCGTACTATTCAAATTCACTATGTGAAGTTTTATTTCATGTGTCAACTCAAATGAACAATGCCAATGATCAGAACAAGATAAGCAAGTGGAGACACTTGGGAAATGACAGTGTGCAAATTATTTGGTCAGAACATACCAAGGACTATGACAGATCTATTTTGGCAACAGAGTTTGCCGATGTGATTATTTGTGTCTACCCGTTAAGCAATGGACTTTACAGAGTGCAGATAATTAAAAAGCCGTCGGTGGGGTTTTTTGGTCCTTTGTTTGACGGAGCCATTCTACACAAAAATATACTGCCACATTTAGTAAGAGCAACTGCAATCAACGCCAGTCGCGTACTTCTTTCAAATACAAAGGGCTATCAGGATTTTTATGTACATAGAGCTCATGCTATTAGCAACATTGTGAACAAGCTAACTGAAAAACAAACATTTGAACAATTTGCTTCGGATGTTTTTTCGCCAAATTTGGATTTTTTTACAAAAACAAAAAGCACTGAAACAAATGTGAATATCAATGTAAACTCACCAGTTATGAACTCGTCAAATCTTTCGGCTTTGTCGACTACAAATTTTAATAGTGAAAATCAATTAGTTTTATAGTTAGTTTTTTTTCTATTTATACTTGGAAATTAGCGACATTAATTTAAGAAATTTTTTAAAATTAGAATTTTATAATAAATATAATTTGTCTTGATATTTTTATGCAAATTTTTTTTTGGACCTTTAAAGTTTACTATAGTAATAAAACAAGAGAAAATGTAATGCGATATTAACACTCGAATTTAAAGCAAAAAATAAAAACAATTTTTTTTTAAATTATGCATTTGTTACAGCATCAAAAATCAAGAAAAAAATTTTTTTGAAAAATTGATTTTTTTTTATTTTATTTTTTGTTACTCTCAAAATATCTTGATCTTTGGTAATGTCTCAACATTACATAATGCTTAAGCTTACTATTAGTTTCATTCTTTTATAAGTTTTTATGTTTTTAATTGGAGTTAATGAATGATAAACACAAATACATTTTTAAATAGTTTATTAAATAATTGTTGAGCTGTAACAATTTATGTATTTTTCTTACTTCTTCTCTTCTATTTTATTGTAAAGAGAGCTAGTCGAGCATAGGTCCTCTTTGACTGCTATGTTATCAATTTAAGTTTGATTATTAAATAACTTTTCAATTTAATTTTATTTTTTAATTTGTTTCTCTATTTCTTTTTTGAATATAAGGTTGCATAGTTTCGTTTTTTCTATTACATTTAGCACTGTTGCATTCTCTCGGCGGCAAAACTAATCCAAATTGGAACAATTTTTGGTAAGTTGTATATTTTGTCCTAAAATATTTTCCTTATTCGTTATTGTAATCTTTTTTAAAAAAAGTTTTCCATTAGGAAATAACAATTTTTCTATTTTAAAATTTTAATTAAAAATTTCATTTAATTTTGTGATAAAGAAAATTAAGGATTCGAAATTTTGTTATTGTTTGAAATTTATTGTTATCAAGGTTGATAACAAAATTTCTTGATCTTATTGATCAAGAAAAATTATTTTATATTTAATTGATTTTGATAAAAAAAATTTTCTTAAAAAAAAATTCCTTGATCTTTTCTTCTTAATCAATCTAAATTTTTGTGTATTTTAATTTTATCATTTTTTAAAATTTTTTTGATTTTTTGAAACCTTAGTTTATTTTTCGATAAAAATACAAATATTTTGGTGATAATTTTTTTTTTTTCTTGATGACAAAAAGATTACTTTTTTTAAATTTAATATAAAAAAACATGTAAATTTATTATTTTGTATAGCAAGATATAAAAAAATGTTCAAAGGAATTTGTCACCTAAGCAATGGCTTGTCCATTTTTTAAAAAGACCCAAAATTAGGAATTAAAATTATGATCATGAATTCATTTTTTAAAAATAATTTTATTAAAAATTTTTATAATTTATTTTCAAATTCTTTAAAAAATCAATTTGATAAAAAAATTGAAAAAAGCGAACTAAGAATACATAAAAATATAATATTGTTGCCAAAAATAACAGATATAGCTAAATTGCAGGCATCGGTAGTACAACAATATGTTCCACCTCCTACTCCTAATACTATAGGAGTATTTACTTCAGCGCATGAAGAAACACATTTCTTTGTAGTTGTCTCTAATCCGGCAGCTACAGCATATATTTTCTTTAATAAATAAATAACGTTAATTTTTATTTATCTAATATATAATATTTTTTTATTAATTTTTAGTACTTGACAAAAATTTTCTCCAGAATTGCAATCTTTCAAAGTGCCTATTCCGGAACAATTGATGCAATCATAGCATTTCAATCCATTTAATGATGGCAAAAGACTGACGAACAGTAAAATATTGATGAAAAATTTAAGCATTTTTTTAAATAAAAATAAATTTAGATTTTTCTTATTCAATTTATACTATGCCATTGTTTAATTGTTGTCAAACGAGTTTTTACATTGTTTTCTAATAAGCTTTGGGTACACAAAATATATCTAATGATGAAACATGCAATCAAGTCTAAAATCTAAAAACTTCCCAATTACATATACATCAAAAAAGTATATTTTTTTTTCTTGTAAGCTATTCAGGAAAAAGCTTATTTAACAAGAAAGTATTTTGGTAGAAGTACTGTTTCAAATCGTACCATAGCATGTTTTTTTAGTTTTGATGATGGGATTTATTTTAAATTTTAGTCTAATTTCTTTCTATGCAAAATAAGATTAAAATATTAAATAATTAGCAAAAGCAAAACTTTTTAGTTTAATTTAAATTCACCATTCACCTTTTTGTGGTATATTTGATTATTGATTTTTTAATCATGAATAGGTCACTTCAAGATTTGTTCAGCAACAGGAAACAAAAATAAACGAAAAAAATTTGGCTTATTAATTTTTTTTTAAATAGTCTAACTTTTTAATCTATTGAAAAATTTGTTAAAAATAGTACAAATTTTTGACAATT
>VANL01001522.1:0-12560 GCA_006352455.1 Brachionus sp. 'Tiscar' | reverse complement strand
GTGAATCTACTTCTATGTGGTCTCATCAAAAATGTAGACCCAGAAAAATATTTTTCGATAGGTGCCGAGCTGGCTTGTATCGAATAAATATCTCTCACTAACAAAGATAAAACTTTTATAATTGCCCTTGTTGTCAAATCTTTTTTTATCGTTTGAACAAAATTTACAATGACCTTCGTTTTTTTTACTTAACGAATTAAATTTCAAATCAGGAAAAAAATGAAACGCAATATTCTTTGTAGATATATTTGAATCTGACCTTATCTCTGACATTTTTAAAATGAACTTTATTTCAAATAAAAGAAAATAAAAAAGGTTTAGATAATGTATATATTAGCTTTTTATTTATTGCAAAGCATTACTAACTAGTCAAAAAAATATATAAGTGTAAAACTAAATTAAAACCGAAAAAAAAATTTTCAAAAATTCAAATAAATAGTAAAACAGTTTTCAGTCAGTCTCAGTTAATTCAAAATCAGTTATCGGTCAGTTTCAGTTTAACTGATAACTGAAATTAACTGATACTGATCAGTTATTCAGTATCAGTTTCCCAACTCTGATATTTACTCAAATCAATGCTTGGCATATCATTCCAGCAGTATTAACAACAGTTTAATTTTTCAGTTTATTTCTAATTAGTAAATTATCCTTTAATATGATTATAGTTAATTAAAAAAATTGATTATTCCAGGGTCTATCTTTATATAATTTATTTAAATAAATTAATGAAAAAAATCTAATTTTACCAAATTTTTTAAAAAATACAAAATTAATGAACTGAATTATTTTTTCATTTAATCTAAGGAAAGTTAAAACAAAAAACAGAAAACAGCCAGTTTGGGTTTTCTGATAATGAAAATGAAATTGAAATTTTTCTATTCAAACTAAGCCCAGAATGGCTTTAAGATCATTCTTATTTTTATCAATTAAAAACGTTAACCATTTATGGCATAAAATGATTTGAAAAAAATATAATTAATTAAACCATATTTGAACAAAAAACTTGTTTAAGTTGGAAAAAAAATCACTAAAACTGTTTGTAAAGGTTGAATCATCTATATCAAAGAATGCATCTGTCATTACATCGTATATTGAGGTGCTTCGACAAAATTTGGATTCGTCTTGAATATTTTCCGACAATGACAATGGCTCATTGACACAAACTATTGATTTTATTTTACTCATTTTAAAGACCAGCTTTTATTTAATGTTTTAAATGAAAAATCAGCTCTTTTTATAAATTTAGGCAAGCAATTTTTGATCTATCATCCGTAAAACCTATTGCTCATAAGATATTACTAAATTTTCCAGGTTCTTAACTAATTTTTTTAGGTTTTTAGAATACTAATTAGGAATAAGCTAAAAATTCATTTATTTAACATTAGAATTGAAATTCTTTAGCCAATAAATTTCAGTTTCGACTAATATAAGGATCTATTGAACTAAAAATTTTAATTTATACCTGATTTATAATCATGATATTTTTAAAGGACGTCAATCAGTAAACCTCAACACCAATTTAGAAAAAATTATCAAAAAGTCAGTGATTAAATCAAGTTTTTAAAATCTTTTTTGATTTTTTTTCTCACAAAATCAATAAAACATATCAAAGTTTACTTTGGTATTAACCTTGATTCTGGTCTTAGATTTTAAAGTTGAAATAAAAAAATTGCAACACAAAAATAATATTCTAAAATTTCTCATCATGACTTACTAGCTGACCATTCTTTCGAGTATTAACAGTAACAGTTAACAACTTGTAATGGGCAACATCAAAAGAATTACAAGATCATATGTTAATTCAAGGCAAATTTTAAAAATAAATATATTTTTTGAATATAATCAAGTTTATATTAACAAAAAGCAGTCAAAATGACATATAATTTTATCTAGTATTCAAAGATCTACGATTAACAATTCAAAATATAGAAAAGTTATTAGGATCTGAAGATTTGCCAAAATATCTAAAAAGATAATTTTTTTATTTGTTTATTTTATTTCTTTTTAATAATGAGTTTTAGTATCCAAATTTCCATGTAAAAATTAGAAATATTATTGACAATCAAAAGCATTGAAAAGAGACACTATAAAGTTTGCTAGTACTTCTACTTCAATTACATTAAGCATTGAAAGAAAATTCTAAAAATTTTTAAATTCATTGAACATTAAGGTTAGGTTTAAAAAAAGATAAGAAATTAAAAGCTGTTTTCCAAACACAATTAAATTACTCAAGTGAAATTTTCAAATCAAAAAGAAATTTTTTTGTTTTCTTTCATAAAAACTAAATGGTTTCAGGATGATCAATTGATCAAATAAAATCCCATTCATATTCATTTCATGATATTTCACTTTTAAATTAAAAGAAAGTTGTTCTAAAATAGCAAAATAATTAAAAATAAATTTAAGATTTATATTGAGGAAATTTTGAAAAAATATCAAAAGGTCTGTATTTGTACTGGCCTCTAATTTTAATGATATAAAATAATATTTTAATTCTTATTTTATTAATTAAATAAATATCAGAAAATTTTTAAAAAAATTTTAAGCTTAAAAATTCATTATGTTTGACTTGTTAATTCATAAAGATAATTAGAAGCTGAATGGAACACAAAAAACACAGCAAAATGAGCCTTTCTCATTTTTTGTTGCTGGATCGCTTTCTTCAATTTTTACTTCCACAAATCCACTTGGTTCACTCGTTTGAATTTTTTCCGCCATTTTTTTTTCTTCAGGCTAATGTTATTTAGAAATTATTATTAAATAAGTTTTGTTTTTTCCTTCATATAGAGATTCAATCAACTGAAACAAATTATGTAACTTAATGCATGTTAAATCAACAACGTGATATAGAAATTTTTGTTTAATTTTGAAAACTCTGCAAAAAAATCAGAAAATGAAGAAAAAAAATTTTTAAAGCAATAATTTAATATAATCTCTTTACATACAAATTTATATGTTTAATTTATTTAATGTAAAATTTTTATGTTAATTTTTAAGAAAAAATATTTTTAGCATTTTTATCTGTAAGAATTTTGAAAAAAAATTGAATTTAAAAAAATGAAAACAGATATTCTGGATACTTTTACTGAGCAGAAAGAAAAATATAAAAGTAAGATAAAAAAAATTAATTATCTTAAGTATATTAATTTTGAAAAAAAAAAGAATTAGTTGATTTGTTGTCCGATGAAAATAAAAAATTGAATGAAAAACTGGATGATGAAAAGAGTAATTTTAATTCTATTTGAGTTTAGACAAAAAACTAATTGATTATCAAGAAAAACTTGAAAATAATTCGATTACGATCCAAAATCTAGTTGAACAAATTCAAAAGTTAGATGAGGAAATTTTTGAAAAAAATTCCAAACTAGAAATTGAAGAATTAAAAGCAAAAACGTGTTCAGATGAAACAATAAAATCATTTGAAACCGTTTTAGAAAGTAATTTTACATCTATTTAGATTTTTTAATATTTTTTAAAAATTTGAAAGAACTAAACGCTGAAATAGAATTTTATGAGGAAAAAAACTGTTGTCTTCGAGAAGAAACAAATATTGACATTAATTTTGATAGAGGTTTTGCTATTTATTTTAAAATTAAGAAATCATTTATTTTTTTTTCAAAGAATTATTAGCTTTGAAGATAAAATTTTTACAAAATGGTCAAGAAATATCATTTGATTTATCAAATCCCAATAATATAATATGTTCATATAACGAAAATGCTAATGAATTAATTGAAGATGGCAAAAAACAAATTATTAATAATTTAATTAAAGATTTCAATAATGAAAGCAAACAAAATAAAAACACAGCTGAACTGGTCTTGATGCTCAGAGATCTTTTTGAATAGATTAGATTTAAAGAGAACTACTGATGAAATTTTTAAAATAGATTATATAAAATAGATAACATGTACAAGTGTTTTTTAATACGAATTTTTGAAAAAAATAAAAAATGAATCGAACAAATATTGAATATAATAAAAAAAAAATTGTATTTTTATAAAAGTTTTTTTTTTAATTTAAATCAAAAGTTTCTATTAAAACAATTTAAAGAAGCAGCATTTAAAAGCTAATAAGTGCTTTCTTTTATATTATCATTGGCTCTGTTTCAAATTTACCATTCAGACCACATGATGATCCAATTACCAGTAAGAAGTAGGTAGTAACTGTACACACTCAAGCCTTATCTGAGTAACTGCCCAACTCAAGAACTAAATCAGTATTTAAAGACCAACCTTTTTTTTCCCAAATTGTTTAAATGATTCATTTCATTATCAAAATTTTGACTTTCAAATAAAATAAATATTGTTTTAATAGACTGATAATAGACTGATAATTTTTAAATATGTTTTTCGATCGATTTCATATTTATTTAGTGTTTTTTTTTAAAAATGGAAACAAATTTTAATAAAAATTTAGAATCAAAAAATATTTAATTTTTCCTAAAAAAAATTACTTAATTTATTTTATTTAGTTTGATTTCAAATTTCTATTCCTTTTGAAAAAAAAAAACAGTATATTTTTGCCTAATTTTGGAATAAATTTTTTTTTTGATTTTATAAAAAAAAAAAAAATTTTAAATAAGATACTAAAATATGATATTTTTTTTAAAATGATTGATAAAATAAAAGCTTGCAATTTTGCTGATGTTTTTCAAAATTTTAAACGTTTTTTTTAAAGAAACAATTAATTAATTTTTGTAAAAATTTTTAATAAAATTAATATTTCATAAACTTAAGTATGTAAATCAAAAAATATTTAAAACCAATATACAATCTTAACATTTCAAAAAAAATTTAAGCAAAATGATTCAAAATATTTTCTTAATTCAAATATTATCAATAATAAATGTTTAATAGTTTATTAATTAATAAAACATTTATTTTTAAACAAAATATAAAGTAAATTTACTTAATATGAATTATAAAATGAAATTTAGATTATTTTATTTTTATCCGAAAATCTAAATAAAATTTAAGCAAGTTCACAAAGTTTAATAAAATCAAAAAATAATTTTTTAACTACATGAGAGCAATTTTTATAATTATAGATGAAAAATAGTCGGAACCTAAATTTCTTAAAAATAATTAAATATGATAAATTGATATTTTCAACAATGCTATGACTAATTTTTACATGTCTTTTGAAAAAGAAAATTTCTCTTTAGAATTCTAAAATTTGTACTACTTTTTTAGATTTTTTGTTGGTCATGATTTCAACTTTATGAACATCTTTTTTATAAAAAGACACAATTTTGAAATGTTTTACAGAGATTAAAATTACGAAAATTTAGCTAATAAGTGAAATCAACAGAAAGTTTTATTTATTCTTAAATAAAAAAAATGCTTAGAATTTTGTTTCCAATCTCATCAATATTTAATGATCAAAATGATCGCTTATGATTTCATTCAAGTACTTACTTCGTGAACATGTCTTAGAAAAAAATTTCAACATCTTTTATTTTGTCATATTTTTCTTGCACAAATCGATATAACTTAAATATTTGTTTAAGGGTTTTTTTAAATTTCGCAGCACAAAAAAACCTTAGTTTCAATTAGATTTTGTAATGGAGCAAAACTTAAATCAAATGGAGCAAAATTCAACCTTAAACTCCGAGTATGTAAATGTAGATGAGATTATTTATTTTACAGTTTGTTCATTTGGATCTATTACATCATTAATCAATATATTAGTTCTCTCAAGCAAAAAATTAAAGGATTCTGTATATAGCTATTATTTGGCCTCTTCAATAATCGATTTTATCTATGCCACTATAATTGCATTTAAAATTTTATTCAAATGTGGTTCACAGTGTCTTTTTAGAAAGAATCATCTCAGCACATTAATCTACATACTATATTTACAAGATTACTTGACAAGCTGTCTTGCCATTACTAATATTTTAATAGAAGTGTTCATTTCATTACAAAGGTTTATGATAATTTCGAACAAAAAATTTCTGCAAAATTCTAGACCCATTTTAGTTATTGTTTCCTTATCAATTATTTGTCTTGGCTATTATTTTCCAGTAATATTTCTTAAAAAAATACAGCATGAATTTGATAACAAATATGTACTTTTATACACAAAATTTGGAGTATCTTCAGCTGGTAAAGTAATTAGCATTATTTTGTCATTGATGAGATTAATATTTGCCTCAGTTGTTTTGTTTATAATCAACTGGTTAAATCTAATTAGATTTAGAAAGTTGATGGTAAAAAAGTCAAACTTAGCCATTAGAATTAAAGATTTAAGTAATTTATATCATATTTTTATTGCCGAATATTACTAGTATTTATGTTCTAATTTTAAAGGGGCGACAGAAACGAACGGTGCTTCAATCGTAGATTCGGAATCATCCAAGACAACAGTAATGAGATTTAAAAACAAAAGAGAAAGTAGAGCCAAAAAAAATATAACTTTAATGGTTTTGGTAATTTCAAGTGCGTTTACTGTTGCAAATTTACCATCATCACTCTTCAATTGTTTCAAAGCTTTTAATTTTTTAAATGACAATTTTGTACTTTCAACAATATCTCGTTCATGTCTTTACTTGCTGATAATAATTAAATTTTTTATATTTATTTTATTTAATAAGTTGTATAGAAAGATTTTAGTATCAAAAATTAAAAATTTTGAAAAAATTTATCAAAAATAAAATTTATTTTAGATTTTTTTTTTACTAATTAAAATAAAATTTTGAATATGAATTGAAAAAAATAATTAGAAAAATTTTATAGAAAAATTGTCTAAAACATGAAAACATATTACCAGTATGCGAAAATTTTGAATTTCTGATTGTGGTAAATTCAAGATCATTTAGTGATTTTCCAAAAATTATCTCAATTCCTTTGACCATTAAAATAATAAAGGATAAAGGACTTGAAAGCATCAAATTTCGTGTTTATAAAAAAAGAAAATTAATTTTCTAAGTTTACCGTAAGATCTTTCTAATATCCGAGTGCACCTAAAGATAATTTTTTGGTAATATATTACCAGCGCCACTACAGGTGTATATGGCTGTCCCTATAAGTTATTCCCCACCTGTTAACACTTCATTCAAGAAAATCGGAAATAAATGCTATGCGCAGAATCTAAAAACTCGCATTAAAATTCAGCGAATATCAGCAAGGTATTACGCTAAACTTTGGAACTTAATTTTCATTTACAAAATAATTTGTCAATAGACCCAAAGGTGATGAATGATTTATATTTTTTTACTTTTTATTTAAGTGATTATATATTTTTTAAAATAAAATATTCTAAAAATTAAAGAAATAAGAATTTTGAATTTTTTTCTTTTATTAAATTGGTATTTTAAAGATGATTTTTTATTTTTTTATAACATATAAAAAATTATTCTACCTGTCTTTTTCTCTTTCTAAATGACTAGTATTGTATTGAAATATTGAATAGCTAAAATATAGAATAAGACAAATACTGTATACACGTGTTTAGTGATCAAGGGGAAAAATACTAGTTTCGGTAAATGGTACATGAATTGACCTGATCATTTTAAATTTTCTATTTAAAAAATGTTTGCGTTTTACATCCATTTTTAAAAAATTCCGTTAATAAAAAAATTTAAACTAAAAAAGCACACTTTATAAAGGAAATTTTTTAGAATCGTTAATTAAATTAAAAAAGAAGAGATAATTTTAAAATTTTTGAAACTTAATAAATTTTAAATTTAAAAAAAATTTGTGCTATTAAATTCTTATTTTAAACGATTATATTATGTAAAGGTTAATTGATTCAAATTTTATTTAAACTTAAACATATTAGAAATATAAATCTTGTTAAAATAAAAAGAAGATAAAAGCAAAATTTGCTACACTCTTTAAAAGGAATGATATGCAAACTGACAATAAAAATGCTAAAACTAAAAATGGTTAATAGATTTGAAATTGCTTCAAAAATATTTTGAGAGATAAAGCGATGAAAAAGAAAACATACCTTGAAGAAAATTGATATATATATATATATTATAATAAACCAAGTTTACATTTAAAAATCAAATAAACTAAAAAATTTAAAATCTAGATAAACTTAAGATTTAAAACATTAAAAAAAAGGGCATTATAATTTTGAATAATTTCATTTTGTCTAGAGGATTAGAATTTAATTTTACTTGTTTGTAAAAATAAATTTTTGATTGTCTAAATAAAATTATTAAAAAGTCTGACTCGTTTAGAAAATTAGATCAAAAATGGGTCGATCTAATCAAGAAAGCTTATTTTGCGCTCTATATTGCATGGCACTATATTCATAATAAGCACCTCTTAAACTTTAATTTATTTAAAATTGGAAATTTTAAACAAAAAATTAAGTAAAAAAATTTCCATAAATAAAACTGAAAAATAAAGTTTATTTTTTAAGCTTTTTAGATTCGTATATTAGAAATTATTTTAAAAATATTTAAATGACGATATGAACCAAAATTCTACTAGAATATGGCCTAGCTATTTAGTAACATTTCATAATGAATTTGAAGAAGAGAATACTGGTAAGCAAATCGGTATTTTGATAGGAATAGTCGCACTATCATTTGTTATAATATTTTTTGTAATTGGTATGTGTATTTTGTGGCATGTTATTTATAACAAATTCATTAAAAAACCATGGTAATTTAGACCAAATATTTTTTAGATGATAAATAAAATTTATTAAGGTCTGAACCAAAGAGTAAAAGTGTTTGGTTTATTGATGTAGATAAGAAAAAAGTTGAGCCAAAAAAAGGAGCTGTGAATTGGAATTTTTCGAAAAGTGATGATGATTTAAGCAAAGAAAACGATGAAAAAAACGAAATTTTAAATGCCGACAAAATAAAAATAGAAAAAAAAAATTCATCCGACGAATCTGATAAAAAACCTCTTTCATACAATTTTAATCAAAATTGTGTAATAACCGAAGTTTAAATTAACTATTAATTTCAAATAAATTTCTAGAAAAAAAAGTGGTTTCCTTAAAAAGAATAGCTTATAATTTTAATAAAATATTGGTCACACAACGACATTTTAAAAATACCTTTTTATTTAATTCATAGTAGTTGCAATTGAAATTTTTATTTGTCGCTTTTTTTTAATAGCTTTTTTTAATACATTTTATAACTTATCAATTAAAAATAAACAGATTTTTTTCCGTAAATAATATAAAAATAAAAGAAAAAAATTTATATTAAATTATTTTATACAAATTAATAAAGTGATACTAAAATTTAAATAGTAGGTTTAATTGAAAGATCAGATTTACTCAGAGATGCATTGATATCTAAAAAAACTGTTAAAATAAATTTCATCTTCATGACTATGTCTACAAAAAAATAGTCTCTTTATCTCGAAACATTGATGAAACTTTTTCAATGTCCTAATTGATACTTTCCAAATGTGCTAATTTAAACACATGCTTTACACCCTTTTCATTAAAAAATTTAGTTATACTTCTTTCTTTCTTAAAAAAATTATGGCTTAGATCATAAATTCGATGCAATCACTTTTGTGTAAGATGAGAGGCTTTGCTAAAAAAGGGACAAGGAAAAGGGATGAGAGGGGCTCTTATCTAAATTTATATTTACTCTAGGTGCTTCTAATTTTCCTGATCAACAAATTAAATTATTAGAATTTATCAAAAACACTATATTAAAGTTTAATAATTTTGATAATGAGAAAAAAGTTTAATCTATGTCTTTATCTAAACTATAAAATAATATCGAAAAATTTCTCGACCATGGCTCATCCTTCAAAGAGTAATGTAAGATTTTTATCAAATTTAATTTTTTCAAATTTTAAAATTCAAAAATCTTACCATTAAAAAGAAATTGTTAAATCTAAAGAATGCATTGAAAAATTTAATTTCAAAAATGCTTTGATTAAATTAGAAAAAAAAATGTAAACAACAAGTTTAAATTGTCCAAAGAATATTAAGGCAAAGGTTTACATAAATAATATTTTGAAAGAATTTAAAGAAGCTTGAGTGATTAGGCTTTATTTAAAAAAAATTCTTCAATATTTAAATTTATTTAATACTATTTACCAAAAAAATTAAAAACAACATTTAAAAAAATAGACTAGATAAAGCTTATTGGCTTAGTATTAAAAAATGCATTAACTAGTTTTGGAAAATATATTTTTACTTTTAAAATTATCGAACACATTTCTAAGCTGAGATGTAAGATAGGTTGCTAATCGAGTGTTTTTGGTATCGTTTCTTGTCTGATTTGTCATGTAGGCTTCGGGGTGAGCGTCTAAGCACTTTTGATATCTTAATTTACAGGCCGCTTCAATTGTTTTACACAAAAGTGCCGATGAGTTATCGCACATAAAACTATGACAATCAAAACTGCCATCTGCATTTTGCATTATAATACCACATATCCTTATATCAGTAGAAATTCCCATAAAACTAAGGTAACGCAGACGACATTCTAGTATTAAATCAGTCTCATTTGAATCTATCGAAATACATGATGGTTCTTTTTCAAAAGTTTTTTTGACTACAAAGCTTGATGGAGATATTATCACATTAACATCTGAGCCAAGATTTCTTCCACAACTTATCTCAGATAAATTGTCAAATGAAACGGAATTTTCAATGTCATTATCGTCATCATAATCATAATCATCTACATCATCATCTCCGACCACATCATCTAAATTCAAATTTAGCAAATCATCGTCCAAGTTTTGCCTCATCTTCTGCTCAAATATTTTAATTTGCTTTTCCTTTTTGGCTTTTTTGTATTCATTTAAGCATTTTGCATATATTTTGTCTATGGCATCGTTTAATGTTTGCATTCCAGAAGCTTTTCTTACCTGAGTAAAACCAAGATATTTGCACCGAATAGATTTTTTTGGTTCTTCTTGAGCATGAGGAAAATTAAGCACACTTTCGAAACCTTTTCCAGATGAGTCGTTGCTATAACTAACTGATTTGAATTTCAAATTAATATCGATCTTTTTATTCGAAGTATTTAAAAGATCTGTCAAATATTCAGGCCGCTTTAGGTTAGATGAAAAGCTCGAGTTTGATTGTCGCTTTTCTTCCAGCAATCGCCTACATGTATCACGCAAACAATTTGCGATTTCTCTTGCTGGTCCACTATCAGAGCGAAATACATGACACATATGAATCTTTGATTTCTGATCTCTGGCGACATAGGCAAAATCTCTTTTAAAAAAGAATAAGCTTAGTTTTAATTTTATTTATAAACAAAACATATAAACAAAATTCTTATAGAATAGAATTGTTGAACAAGCTGTGTATTATCAGATACATGCAATAATGAGCTAATAATTGATGGCCCATACCTCGAAATTCCAGATTAAATTTATTTGATTCAATATTTTAACACTAGAAAGCCCAAGGGTTTTTTAAATCCTTTTTAAAAAAATTTAAACTTGAATATTATCTCATAGAAATAAAGCTTTAAAAAAATCGTCAAATAAAACTAAAAATAAACTTCTAAAATCTAAATTTTTTTTATTGTTTAAATAAATCTTGTTTATTTTTCTTGATATTTTGGCAATCAATCAGCTGGGCATTGCACTGTGAAACTATGAGATAATCTAAAGTGTTAAGTTTAGATTATTTCCACTAATATCTACCAACTTTTTTATGATTTCATGAAAAATGAAAAATTTCATAACTTCGCAACGATTCCAACAGCCAAAACGCGAGAGCTAGTCTCTATCTTGTTTAATCATATAACTAGTTTATAATTTATAATTTATATTTTTGTAGCAATTTACGATATGTCTGTCAATTCTTACTTTATATTTTAATAACAATTTTTGTACAATTAGATTTAATCAATAAAACGTTTGAAACTCAAATTAATCCGGCATTAAATAGAACAGATGAATGAGTCGGAAAATCAAGAGTTGGCCATTACAAAAATTATTAACAAAAAAACGGAATTTTTCCTATTTATTAAATTAAAACTTTTTGAATTAAGACAGAAAGATGAAAAGAAAACAGATTTTTTTTTCATAAATAGTTTTTTTAACATCACACAAAGCCCACGAACTTGATTTATGTGAAAAATTGAGTTTTCAAGACATTAGATATTAAGAAAATCATGCGTATTACTAAAAGGTATAGCGCAAAATTAAATCTTCTTATTAATTTTAATCATCGAGGACAAATTTCAAAATAATTAAGCATAAAAAAAAGAAAAAACAAATATTTTTCTTTTATTACTACCGTAAACTCTGTTGACAACTTTAAAAGTAAAGCCCAACCTACCTTTTTTCATTTGTGAGTAAATTACGTATGAAAATTAAAATTGAGTTAGCTAGAATAAACACAAAATATGGGATATTTTCTCAAAAAAAGCCCATATTTAGTTTTTAATCTAAGAAAAAAATTGTTTTTATTCTTAAAAAAAAGTTCTATACCTATATTTTTATATTTATTAATATTGCGTATATGTTATGACCTGCTGGTTCGCTGTTATAATACAAAAAAAAAAAACAACAAAAGTTAAAAAAAAAAAACAACAAAAGTAACAAGTTTTAAATTATAATTTCTTCAAATCATGCATGTTCAATATTTTAAACAGG
>VANL01001521.1:0-12561 GCA_006352455.1 Brachionus sp. 'Tiscar' | reverse complement strand
CTGTAATTAATTGATTGATAATTTATTTGTTTAAAAAAAATGCGCATGCGTCTAAACTTTTGTGCAATACTGTATATTATTTTGAAAAGAATTGACCAAAATGTCCTCCAAGCTTTTGGATTTTGGAGCCGAGGTACAAGGTCAAATAATAGCTTGGAGGCTTGGAATAAGTCATTTTCGCAAAATATTGGATCACATCCAAATGTAAATAATTTGGCTAAACATTTGAAACATGAGCAGCATCTAATAGATGTACTAATTGAACAAATTAATAGCGGAATAGTTTATCCACGTGAAAAAAAAATTTAAGAAAGATAATGAAATTATGCCTTTGTATGGTGTTTACAATAAAGAAAAATCAGCAAAATTTTTTGAATAATTAATTCTTGTTTTTAAAATAATTAGTTGTTTAATTAGTCTTTTTCTATAATTAATACAGGATAATTGTGATAATATTTTTCAGTAAAAAAGAGTTTCTATAAAATGATTTTTCTTTTCTATAAAACTTTTCTACAATAAATTTATCTATAAAATGAATAAGTCCCAAAAACTTTTTTTTAATTAAGAGATAAGAAAGATATTTTTATTCATCAAAAACTTTCGTGCTTGTTCAATTAAATTTTTCAATATTGTCTAAAAATTTCTTTAATAAATTGCATTAAATTATTTTCCAACGAATTACGGATTATCAACGTCAAGTCTGTACAAAAGTATTTTTGATGGTTTATAAGCAAGCTTCCATATGTCAAATTTGTCTTTACTTCTTTGACATTAATTTTATGCATTCACGTTCATAAGCAGAAATTAATTGAATAAATTCCAGAGATGAATGGAATGACTTTATTAATAATCAATCTTCAATTACTGCTTAACTTTTGGAGAGATTCCAGTTGAATGGAAAACGGCACTCGTTACACCCTTGTTTAAAAATAAAGGCAAAAGAAATGATATTATAACCATAGAAGTATTAGTGTTCTGCCCCAAGTATAAAAAATCTTTGAACGGTTACTTGCATCTCAAATATCAAAATATTTAAAAACCAACAAGATTCTTTTTTCACGTAAACATAGTTTCATGAAAAGTTTATTATTGTGAAACTGCTTTCGATGAGCTAATTTCTGATTTAAACAAAATTTTAGATAAAAAATCAATAGCTATTTTGCTCTTTATTAAAAAACGCATGATACTTCTGATCTAAGCTTTTTCATATGGTTATGATAATTCCAGTTTGAAACTAATAAGGAATTATTTTTTTAATCGAAGTCAAATTGTAAAAATAGGAAAATATCAATCAGGAGTTGAAAAGATCAAATTGGATGTACCACAAGGTTCCGTTCTTGGCCCGTTATTCTTCCTAATCTTTATCAATGACTTGCCAATGTATTTACTTAAACTTAAATCGAAATTATTTGCTGATGATACAACAATTTATTTTGAACATATTAATCTTAATGATTTAATTACATAATCTTAATGACAAAATACTTATGATTCATAAAATTGTCCAAATCTGCCAGATTTTCACACTCTTTAATCAAAACAAAATTTTTGTAGTTAACTGAATTAGTATTTGTTTTCGAATTGGAACAAGTTTTATTGGTTTTACAGTCTGAGTCTGAAGTTTGATCATAATTAACATCATCATTTGTTAAGGTCGCGGCGTTTTCATCAGTAGATTGACTTGGCAATGAAGTGGTTGCTTTTGAGGAATTGATTCCATCTTCTTGACTAAAATCCATTTCACTACAGCCTGTAAATTTTTCACATCATTTGAATTAATTATCTGATCTTCTTTTCGACTAGCTGTATACGATTTCGAGACTGACTGGTTTACATTCAAAAACTCTTCTGGATTACCAGACATGGCAAACGAGCGAGACTGATTTGAATTAATCGAGTGAGTTGAATTTGGAATTGTTTCTGCATCGTTTAAAGAATTTTCATGGTTTGGCACATTTTGACTGGTTCTTTTTCTATTCTGATATTTCCGCTTTGGAAAATCATTATTTAAATAATTTGAAGTTTGTTTCTTATTTCTAAGCTGCATTGAAGTTTTATGTTTAATTTGAAATTTGAAAAATTTAAATTTTAAAGAGAAAAAGATTATTTAAAGCTTTGAAAATTATTTTTTTTATGTTGAAGAGTTTTTAAATTTTTCTTAACATTTGTGTTATAAAGTTTTTCAATTTGTGTTTAAGAGTTTTTGGTATGAAATTTTCATTTTTGTGTTGAAAAGTTTTGCGATGTGGGAAGCAGTTATTTTATTGTGGGGAGAAGACTTTCATTTGTGGGGATGAGTGAGACCCATATTTAATTGGACAAATACTTTTTTATGTTTATTACAAACAAACGAGTAATATTACCTGGATGTCTTATACTTGAAGGCATTGAAATTGAAGTGATAACAAAATTTTAACTACTTAGAGTCACTCTAGATTCAAAACTAGAGTTTGGTCAACATGTAAATGAAATTCGAAAACTTAATAATTTCAGTTTTGATCAGAGAATTTTTTTAAGACTTGAAAATTTTTCATTTAAATTTTCTTTTTTTAAAATCCTCAAATTTTAGCAGAGCAACTAAAAACAAACGAAATGAGAAATTTACCGTATGAATTAAGGAATAAGAATCATATTGAATCTTATTGAACCATTTTCACAGAGGAAATTTGGTGAATTAACATTTGGATATTATTTTGCTAAATTTATTAATAGTTTTTTTTTGATACAATTTAATATAAATATAAATATGATCTCTTTAAAAAAAATTTTTATATGAAAATTTGAATTCAATGATAATTAAATTTATATCAATTAATGAAAAATTTAGATTCATAATTAAATTTTGTTATTTTGGAATTATTATTATATTATATATTTTTCCTACTTTTATATTATTAATTATTTGTAATTACGTTTTTATATTTTATTTTATTTTATTTATAACTTTTGTTCACATTTAATAAAAAAATTAATTCTTATTTCATGCAGAAATTTCTTCACAAAAGAGTAAAATTTGTTACGGATTTGAAGGTAAAAAAGTAAAAAAGGTAAAGATAAAGAATCAGAAATTAATGAAAATACAGAAAACAGCGTTTGTAATATTTGTTCGTTTAAGCAAAAATTCCGAGATAAAGAGGATCGGATTAAATAGGTTTGACTTAAAAAATCTTGTAAACGGGACAAGTGTAGGTTATTTCAGCCAAGTTTTTCTTTTAAACCGCAAGCAAGACCGCCTAGAAGTCAGTTATTAAGAAGAAATACTAAGCCTAACAAAATTTAGCTACGTAAATCTATTTTTGTTGATAATTTAATGATTTGACAATCTGTTGTCTCCTTTATTTTTGCCTTACGAAAATTTTCTTAAAAACTAATTTAAATTAATTTCTAGATATGCTATATTTAAAAAAAAACGTCACGTTTTGTTACCAAATTTGATATTAAAATATGTCTAGACTAGATTTTATTTAATTTTTCAGAAAATTTAAAAAAGATGATGTATAATATTTATTTTTTCAAAAATTCAAAATTTATTTAAATAGTTTTTATAAAATTTCTTTACAGAAATTGCCGCTTAGGCAGGCGATAAAAAAATTAAAAAACAAGAAATTTATCTTTCATATGTTAGTGATATCAGAAGCCTCTACAGACCAAGGAAAATAGCTCTTGAGTCCAATAATTTAATTAAAATGCTAAAATTATTTTTAAATTAAAAGAACCTATTAATGTTAAATTTAAACTAAAACTTTTTATAAATTTTTTATTATATTTTTAAATTTAGTCATGATCAAAAACTAAAGATTAATAAAATTTTCAAAAATATTTTAGAGAAAAATGTACATTATCTCTACACATTATTCTAAAATTTCTAAATAAAATTTAGTCACCAGATGCAGTTAATCTAAGATGGCTAATTATAATTATAAAATTTTGATTTAAAATTATTTATATCCTTAAAAAAATTTTTGATTTCAGAAAAAAAACAACTAATTTTTTCACAAATTTCAATTATTTAAGTGCGAAAAAAAAAAAATTTCAAACTAGTCCTAAAATTTTTTTTCCATTAAAAAAATAAAAAAAAAAATTTTTAATTTTGTTTTGATTAATATTTAGCATAATAATTGTCATGTGCTTGAGCAAGACGATCTATTTAATTTTGAAATTAGTAAATTTATTATTATTCTTTTGAAATTTATGCCTAATTTAAAAAAAAAAATAAAAATATTCTCATCATTTTCAATTTTAATAAATGAAAAATTAAAAAGAACTAGATCGTTCCAAAAATTTTTCAATAGGATGTCTTATGAGAATTAACATGTGATTATTTTTTGATGTGATAGCAAAACAGTATCAATGTAAAATTTATCAAAAAATGATAAGCTAAATCATATAATAATTTAAAAATATTCTAAAACCTTCAAGTAAACTAAATTCAAATGAAGTACTTAATTTTAATCGCTTTATTTGGCTTTTATTGTCCAAACAGCCTAGGCTACAATATCGATGAATACATAGACATTATCAATCAGTTCTCGAATAATTCAATTTTTGCTGTAGACTTTGAAGAAAACATCAAAGAAATACTCAGCACTGAACCAAACTATTTTAACTACACGCCAAAAGCCAAATTTACATGTGAACCGCAAATTTCTGCCGAGGTTCCAACTTCAGTTCACAAACTGAGACCAGGCGACATAAAAGTGGTAGCTGCTCTTGGTGATAGTTTGACTGCATCACTGGGAAGCAATGCTAAAACAATTCTTGGCCTTTTGATTGAATACCGTAGCCGATCATGGTCGATTGGCGGCCACCATGAACTTGAAAAACTATTTACTTTGCCAAACTTGATAAAAAAATTCAATCCAAATCTTAAGGGATATTCTGCTAAGAATAATCTAATGTTTAATGGCAAGACTGGAAAAGGTCTTAATGTAGCTGTATCTGGCCAAGAGGCAAATCATGTGCCAGAACAGGCTCGTATTTTAATTGACCGCTTGAGAAGCGATCAAGAAGTTGATTTTCAAAATGATTGGAAATTAGTGACAATTTTTGTCGGTGGAAATGACTTGTGTGATTACTGCAAAGACAAAGATCTGCACAGTCCTATTGCTTATTCGACCTATTTACAGCATGCATTGGATTTATTTTACAAAGAAGTACCTAGAGTTTTTGTAAATCTAGTTTCTGTTTTGAATGTAAATGATGTTAAATATTTGAATAAAGGCCTAGTTTGCAGTATTTTACACAAACGAGTCTGTCCATGTGCTGCTTATCCAGAAACAGCTGAAGACGAAAAAGAGCTTAGTGAATACATCGATGGCTATCATAACTACACCGAGGCTGTTGTTAATTCAGGACGCTACGACGGAAGAGATGACTTTGCTGTTGTTGTTCAGCCATTTTTCAAAAACTTTAGACTTCAACGATTGCCTAATGGCAAAGTTGATTTCTCTTATTTTGCTCCAGATTGCTTTCATTTTTCGACAAAAGGTCAAGCTTCAGCAGCCATTGGTCTTTGGAATAACATGCTCCAGCCAGTAGGCCAAAAATCTACAATTTGGAGACCAGAAGATCCGATTTTGTGTCCAACAAAAGAAAACCCATATTTATTTACTAGATTTAATTCAAATTTGTAGTCAACTTTAAATTAAAAATTATATTTAATTGATTATTAATTATTTTTCTGTAAATCTATTTGATTTTGAAGTTAATTTTAAAGATTCTGCACATATTTATTAAATTTTTGCTAATAATGAAACTAAGTTGACTAGTAGTTTTTTTTTTGCTACTTAATTCAAATTTGAAATTATCTTTTGGCTGCAGCACTTTAATCTTAAAAATAAAATGGGATTGAACAGTTTTAAACGCTAAACACCTCATTAACACCCAGATATGTTTATTGAAAATTTTTCCATTAAATGAAAATTCTAAAGCAAAATTTAACACTACAGTGTGTTCGCGGTTATATCACCCCTTTTGTCCAAGAAGAATTTGGGGATATAAATGAATTGGGATAAAACCAAAAAATATTTTTTTACCAAAATTTATTTACATTTAATTGATTTTTTAAACAAAACGAATTCACTTAGGGTAATTTAAAACAAATTATTTTATAAAATATAGAAAAAATTAACAAATTTTCAGAATAAATTAAAATTAGTCTTTTGATAATATTAAAATGTCAAAAATGGTCGGTTGCTTCAATTTCTGAAGCTCCTCGATTTCAACTTTTTTATAAATATCCTTAATTTTACGCAAATCTTCAATTCCAATTGAACTGAATTGTTCTAAATAGCCTAAAACATTAGTAAAGGCAGCATAGCCGATATCTTTAGATATGTACTCTCTCTCAATTTCAATATCTTCGTCATCTGATTCTAACACCGACTTATCCTTTTGTTCAACTAGATTAGCTTCGACCAGAACCTCTTCGACTATTTCTTGTATATTTGAAACATAAAAAGTCGAACAAGAATCATCAACACTGGAGTAATCCTCCGAATTCATATCAGTACTTTTATCATGTTTTCTAAGCGTATCTAAAAGTTGATCAAGCTCTACATCTCTAGGTGATGTTTTTGCCGGTTTTTCGGGCACATTTAGTTTTTTAATCAAATCATCAGGCAAAATCTGTGTATGCTTCCAACATCTTTTGATTATAGTCTCATCAACATTCGCCCAAGCATCATCTAGAAAATCTATACATGTCTTTAAGTCAATTGGTTTGAAAGCTTGCTTTGATTCGAATAAATTAATCCAATATTTTACAGCTCATTTTTTTTTACAATTAATTTTTTTGTGATAAAAGTGTAGCTTATTTACTATTGTGTATATGTAATAATTTTTATCAAAAAAACGGGTTATAAGTAAATTTGGGGATATCTCGGGGGGATTTAACTTAACATTATTTTTAATGTAAATGTATTAGAAGAAATCCGTTCTTAAATAATTCAGGGATAAATCCAAATTGGGATATAAGTATGTAGTGATATAACCACAGACTGACTGTAATTTAAACAAGATTAATTTTTTGAAAAAAAATTTTCTGAAACACAAAAATGAATTGAATTTATTAGAGGTATATTTAAGACTCAAACACTGGATGCTATATCTATTATTTGTATTTGGTTAAATGAATGTAATCATTTTTTAAAAATTTTTATGCAATCTGATACCTAAAAAAATATAACAATCAATTTATTTTTATTGCAAAATATGCTTATTTTCATAGAATAAAAATTAAAAAGAAAAGTTAACACAAGGTTCCAAAAAACCTCTCCGGTTATTGAGTGTTAAATATCCCTCTAATAAATACAATTCATTTTTAAAAAAACACTCTGTCTTTCAAAAAAAATTTTTTTTTCAAAATATAAACTAATCTAAATAATTCACACCATAAGTCACATAATTTGGTCCGAAATTTTTGCAAGCAAAATTCAGAAAAATTGTTTAACACCATTAAAAAAAAATCAAAATCTCAGAAACTTCACATGTTTATGAAAAAAATCACACTTTTTGAAATAAGTAAATTTAAAAAAAAAAAAAGTGACAAACAAGTTATACAACACATAGTTGTTTAACAGTCCCAAAAAAAAGTACTGCTCTTTTTAGCAACCATAAAATCTATTTAGGATCGCAGAAATATAATTATATAAATAAATCAATAAAAATTTTTAATGATATTTTCAAATAACTGAAAAATATTTTTTTTCAATTTTTCTGGACTTGGACTTGACTTGAGACTTTTGAAAAACTCTGATCCAACATAACAAAAAACAAAAAATATAATATAACTTTTACATTTTAACCACGGACTTGTTGACTCGATTACCTTTATTTTATCTAAAATAAAAGAAAAATTTGTACAAAGGATAGATAGTTCTCATCTATTTAAAACTTTAAATGACTGAATTTTGACTTTTTTTCTGACTTTTGCACAAGTTTGGATCATTTTTTAAGACAAGATGGAAAATTAACAAAAATAGCAATAAATAATTAAATAAAGTATAATATTTCATTTAAAAAAAAAAAAAATTTGAAAACAGTTATATGTTTAAAAAAAAATAGTATTTTGTTATTTAAAAATTATTCAAGGAAAAAATTTAAAGAAATTAAATTTCTTAATTTGAAATATAAAAATAGCTAAATGTAATTGTTTAAAATTTAAATCAAATTTTAAGTCAAATTAGAAAAATTGACCAAATGATGAAGAGCCAAAGCTTGTTGGATAAGATCCAAAAGATGAATGACCAAAAATAGATGAATCAGAGCATCGATTTGGAAATGATGGAATAGATTGAGGAACTGGTACAAGAAATGGTTGTTGAACAGTAACAGTCACTGGTTGTGGCACAGGAACTCGCTGAAGAACAAGAATATGCAACTTGAACTGCGTTCAAGTTGCATGTCTATTTGATCTAGTTGATCTAGTTGCAGATCCATGGATCTGCTTCTTAGCTTTACTTTAATATAAGTAAAAAACAATAAAAAATTTGGAATGACTTTGATTAATTAAGTTTAAAAATGAAAGATTGCCATTTCAATTTATTTTTTATTTTAATTTTGATCTCGAATTTGATACTTTACGTCAATAGTACTTTAAAAGTGCAATTTCAATTTTTAGACTTAGCTTGTGGTGCAGCATAATAAAACAATAGAATACGATATTCTATTTAAATTACTAAACAAATCTGATACAGATTAATTATTTTTTAATGATATTTAAAAAATTTCTAATAATGTTCAATTTTTGAATTTCTTGACTTAATAAATGTTATTAAGTAAACTTTTGTGAAAAACTTTTCCAAGAAATAAAGCAATATAATGTCTTGGCGCCCATTTCGAACTTCTAATCAAAAAAGATAGTTGCTATGAATACTTAAATTGTTTTATGGAAAAAAATTAGCTCCTTCTAGCTTCATTTAAAAATCTCTGAACATAAAAATGGTATTTGCTCTCAAAAAAAAAAAATAAAATTAAAAAAATATTAGAGTTGATTTCGAATTAAAAAATTTTTGTTTTTTTGTGAGAGTAAATACTATTTTTATATTAAAGTAAAAGCTAAATTTAGGCTTTATTTTTGGGAAAATATCCCATATTCTAGCTATTTTCAAGCTAATTCAATTTTAATTGTTATAACATTGAAACTATGTTATTAACTCTAAAAGAAAGGTCTAGTGAAATTCAATACAAAATGAAAAAAAGAACAGAAAAAAAATGTAAAAAGATTGAATAAATTTTTTTCTAAAAGTTTAAAATTGGTTCTGTAAATGCTACATAGTGCAACATTCAAAGTTACATCAAATATCAAAATCTGCTAAATTTGCAGAGTTTAGCAGAAATTAAATTTCAATATATTCGAGCGTAGCGCATTTTGCAGAGATTCTGCACATGATTAGCAGACTATTATAGTTGATGCAACTTTGAATGTTGCACCATGCTGCATTCACATAACCAATTTTAGACTTAAAGAAAAAAATTTATTAAATATTTTTAAACTTTAATATGTTCTTTTGTATTGAACTTCACAAAACCAAAAGAAAAAAGATTGGATTTGGACTTTACTAATAAAGGATTGGTGAACACGAAGATACGGTAATATATTATTTAATTATTATAGTATTATAAAAAATTGAAAAAAATAAAAAATAATTCATTTTTAAATTTTATTCAAAAATTTTTGTCAATAATAAACGCTATTTTAGCTTTGAAAAATATTATTTAAATTGAAAACTTTAACATGCTTTACGACAACAGCAGCTTTGGAAGCAATTTTTTCTTCTATTACAATAATTAAAGGAAGACTGACCACATGCAGAAGACTGGCCAAAATTGGGTGCAAAGGAATAATGCTGATCTACACATCCATGGAAAGATGTTTGACATGAGTTGAAATGAAATTGCTGACCACAATGCTGAGGTTGAGGAACACGAATTGGCTGAGGGACTGGAACAGGTTCAGGAACTTGTACGCAAAAGGGCTGAGGAACAGGTTGAGGACAAGGTCTCGGAACTGGAATAGGACAAGGCATCGGTATAGGTTGGGGAACAGGTACAACTTCTGGAATTCTAACTCTTACAGGTACCGGTACTTCAACTGGTACCGCTACAGGGCATTGGACTTTCACTCTTACTGGCACTGGAACTGGAGTTGGAATAGGACAAGGTTGAGGTACTGGTACTGGCTGTGGCACAGGTACTCGCTGAAGAACTGGAACTGGACATGCAACTTGAACTGCAACTGGCACTGGAACTGGTCTAGGAACAGGAATTTTTACTGGGCATAAAACTTGAGTTGGAACTGGACACATTTGTGGTACTGGTACTTGCTGTGGAACTGGACATGGTTGAGGTACCGGCACTCTTACCGGAACTTGCACAGGGCAAGGAATAGCACAAGGCTGTGCTATTGGAACTGGCAGAGGCACAAAACAAGGTCGTGGCACCTGAAATTTAAAATTTTTTTATTTAAAAATTTACTTTAACAGAAATATAAATCTAAATTGATTCAAAGTTATAAGATTTCTTTTCTTTTAGTATCTTTAAAAAAATTATCATTTTTGATTATTTTCAGTAATTTTTCTTTCATTTTTCTTTAAAAACGAGATGGAAAAATTATTACCCAAATTGTGTCAGTACAATTGAATGAACAGATTTGTTTCATAAAAAGTTAAATTCTAGGAAAAATTGTTTTCTACCTAAGAAAAAATTGCTATGGTAGGTTCATTCACTTAAACGTTTTACGAACAAAAGGAAAAGAAAATCTCAATATGTTCAAATATTTATCTGAAAATTTCATTATGGCTATAAATTCACAAACTTAAATTTTTTGTCAAAAAATAATAAATTTAAAAATATTGTTATCAATAGAAGGTAATAAAAGAATCAAAAAAAAAATTTCTTACAGGCACTCTAATAATACATGGATAAGGCTGTGGACATGGAAAAGGCTTAGGTACTTGATATTGTTGATTGCAATTTTGATGTTGCTGCTGATAAATAGGAAATGGAAAAGGCTGGGGCACAGGAACAGGAACTGGACATGGTTGTCGAACAGGAACTGGAACAGCACAAGGAACTGGACATGGCCTAGGGACAGGAACTGGATAAGGTTGCGGAACAGGATATGGAACTGGGTAAGGTTCAGCACAACGAACTCTTACAGGTACCGGTACTTCAACTGGTACCGCTACAGGGCATTGGACTTTCACTCTTACTGGCACTGGAACTGGAGTTGGAATAGGACAAGGTTGAGGTACTGGTACTGGCTGTGGCACAGGTACTCGCTGAAGAACTGGAACTGGACATGCAACTTGAACTGCAACTGGCACTGGAACTGGTCTAGGAACAGGAATTTTTACTGGGCATAAAACTTGAGTTGGAACTGGACACAGTTGTGGTACTGGTACTTGCTGTGGAACTGGACATGGTTGAGGTACTGGAATTGGGACTGGCTGTGGAACGGGTGTCGGAATTGGACAATATTGTGGAACCGGATACGGTCTTGGTACTGGACAAGGTTTTTGAACTAATTCAGGCGCTGGAACTGGTACTGGGACCGGGACAGGGCAAGGTTGTGGAATTGACATTGGGCATTGACCACAATTTATCATTTTTTATAGATTTTTTCTTAATTTTATTTAGAACTTTTTGAAAACTTTTTGAATCGGTTAAAATAGTTGATAGAATGTCATGCTTCATTTATGCATTTCAATGCCTTAGCAAGTTTTTTTATTATTTTGCTTGCTTAATTTAATTTCTTTTCATTTTAATTGAAATATTAAATCAGAATAAACAAGTTAGTTGAATAATTTAAGTTTTTTTTTATTTTTAAAATCTTTATTTTGCTTTTGTGAAATATTCGTTTATCAATTCAATTTTAATTGAAATATATCATTTCATTTTATCATTATTATTACAAACAAGTTTTTTGAAATTTATTTTTTACAAAATATATTTTGGAAATAAGAATTTAAATGAAATTTCATATTTTGTTGAGTAAAAAAAATTTTTTTTTTAATAGCCAATTTTGAACTATTTTAATAAGATGTACTATTACATAACTTGGTGTTGATTATCAATTAAATTTAATCAAAGCAATTAATTAATCAGTCATTTTAAATATGATAAAAAATGTGTCAAGTTTACTCAACTTTACACTAGTGTACAACATAATTCTGGAATATCCAAAAATAAATAACCTATATTTGGAACTGACCTTACTTTTTTTAATTAAAGACAATAATAAAATCAATAAAGGACAAAAAAGTAATGGACAAAAATTGATAATTAAAACAAAAATAAAAAAAAGGGGATTTTTAAATATATATAAATAATATAATAAGTCAATTAGTAAGCTTAAATCTTTAAAAAAATTAAATTTTTTTGATTCCTTTTTTAATTATAAAGGAGTATTTTTCTAATTCAATTTTTCGAAGCAATCTTAACATTTTTAATGAATGAATCTTTAGTACCGAATATATTATAGAAATTAATCAGCCAAAAAAAGCTCATGAAAAAGTCCAAAGATTAAAGTCAAATTACTGTCTTGATTATGAAAAAAAC